>WBMY01002960.1:1015695-1115691 GCA_013397315.1 Donacobius atricapilla
TTTTGCTTTATGGCTAGTAAAAATGTAGCTTTTATTCTGCTTTTTCTGTCAGTTATGGTCACAGAACAAAAAAGGTATAAGTTATTAGCAGTAGATTATCAATTTATATTTTAAAAATATGCTGAATTTATGATGTGATTCTTCTCTCCTTGCTTTCTTGTAATGCATCCTCTCTTCTATTAAAGAAAAGAGCAATTGGATGGTACTGCCAGGTATGTATCTGTCATTATAATATATATATGTTTTAATACAGCTGTTGGAGGATGTAAGCTAAATTGTTATTTGTGGATTCATGAGCTGTTAACTAAATCATGCTACTAACACCACAAGAAGTAATCATTAAAAATTATTAACAAATCCATTTCCTAACTGCTTGCTTTTTTTCCTAGTTTAACAACACAGCTAAAACGCTAATTGTACAAAGGCAGTGTTGCTTGCTGGTTGTCTGTAAACAGCTTTATTGTTTGTTATAACTAATCATGTTCTAGATTTCTCCTGATCCCTGCTGCAGAGGCAGGGTTTAGCATCCAGGCTGTTCTGGGGGAATTTAAGAGTCTGGTTGCAGTTGTTGCTCCACAGTCTTGCACAGAGCGATATTGTGGTGTGAGTCAGTGTCTGTTCACCAAAGATTTGTTGGCAATAAATACAGAGATGGGTGTCTAAGATGGAACAGCAGGACAGTCAGTCTCTCTGGCAGTACTGCAAAAGCTACGTTAGGTTTGAGGGCCTGGTGCCACCCGTGCTGATGTAAAAGGGGGGAGATCCCCATCATGCTGGGGTATTTACAAGCAAAGAAAATGAAGGAATCATCAATCCCAATACTGGTCAGTCACTGAAGACTGCAGCAGAGCAGCCACTGTCAGTCAACCTGCAAGGTCTCAAATGGAAATGATATATTTATAACCCTCTTCAGAGAAGTAGAAGAGTCAAATGCACATACAATAGTTGTAAGTCAAAACTTAATGTTAAACTACTCTCAATGGGTCACCCACAATGAAGTTCAATAGCAATTAAATGATAAATAGCTCCACAGACTCGTGCTGATGCTACTTCAGTTTCCATCCCCATTTACAGTGCAGAGAAAAGGAACAAGAGTTGTAGCTATATTTGAAAAATGTAAGCCAGAGGTCAGGTCTGAATTCCAGTCCCTGGCCTGTTGAAAAATTATGGGGTTTTTTGTTTTGTTTTTTTAAACATTTTGTGCAGCACATCACAACTTCAATAAAGGAAATTGAAAAAAAAAATTAAAGATGAACACTTGCTATTCTCCTAGGAATTTTTGGGGTTCAAGCTTCATTTAGCAGAGAAGAAAAACCTATATTGAGTTTTCTTACAATCTAGACAAGTGCTCTAGTAATAAATTATTGGGAAAGGACGTCTTCTTCCTCTTGCCACCTAAATCATGAGCGCACCTGCCCCTTCTCTGGGGCAGGGTGGGAGGTGCCCAGTTCTTGAACCCCCCATGGACCTTAAGAACTTTACAACCATGGCACTCCCCAGGCTAAGCAGTCATGAGCAAGCTCAGTTGCATTAATGCAGATGTTTGGAGATTTTTGCCATCTCCAGATGAATTTTGGCCTTTAATATGTAGGGAAGGGCATAGGAGCAGAAATCCTTTTGAGTATGTAATTCCGTACCTTGAGTTAAAATGTTATGGCTGAGATGCAGCAGCAGATTAAAATTAAGTAAGAGAATGAGTGCTGCAGTTTGCTGTTGGTCACAGCCCCGCTAGAGGAGCTCCTGCACCTGCAGCAGTTCTGAGTTACTGTAGCTTTTGGGCCAGTAAAAGTCATCTTATGTTGACACACTGAATTAAAAATGGAAAAGTATGACTCACAGCTCAAAATCTTTAAAACTATAATCCCAAGGCCCCTCATTCTAGCTACATATAACTTGGTTTTATTTTATTATACATATATAATAAGCCTCAGCAAAATCATCAGTACACCTGCATGGGAGCCTTCCTGCTAGCAGAAATGTGTTTATGGAATGAAGCATTCAATCAAAGGGATTGGAAAGCCTCCAGGTAAACAGACATATGATGGTACTTGTGGGAACATCCACTGACTTCAGTAGAAATGGGACTGAACTATAAAATCTGGTTGTTTTCACAGTACCTCATCCCATGTCTCATAAAACTCTTATTTACAAACCAGATAAAAAAAAAAAATCTTTCTCCTGCAGTGATTTGGTATAGAAATTTTTATATGTACTAAACTGAAGTTTGTGTTTTGACTATATTGAAATAAATGAGCAATTAGGGAATGTGATCTTAATAGGGAGAACAGCCCATAAGTATCCTCAGTCTTGAGATTCTTTTCATCAATTAAGTACTTAATGAAGCCATCAATTACATTATCTGATCTGTGGTTGACAAAGGAGAGAGAAGACTTGGTCCAAAGTTTTCACAGAAGCTTTTAATAAACTAAAAATGACGAGTGGCTTTGTCAAAATTTGAGGGTGGGAAGTGCTTTAAGTGGCACAGTTTTTACTGAAGTAGTGTGAAAGCTCCTTAGGAATTCCAGAGTTGTAGAGCTGAACTCTGTGGCAGATTCTTCTAGGAACTCTCCTAGATCAGGAGAGAAGCAGGAGCTGGCATCATGACTAAGTCACAGATAGATACAGGACCTTGTTCCAGACCAATTGGGAAGAACACAGGGGTAAAAAATGAGTGGAAAAGTCCATTTCAGAAGTTGGATCCCAAGGTAAGGCTGCAGAGAAGGACTTTTCACAGGGGAAAATCAAGTAAATTTTGGCAGCAATCAAAGGCTTTATTGACACTCCCTTTAAAATAAAACTGAAGATATGAGGTATGATGAAGAGGACATTGGACTGGAGCTCAGCTCTGTCCTGTAAACAGTGAAGGGAACTGGTAGCCCTGATGCTGCTCTTTAAAAACAGCCTCTTCCTTAAAGGACTTGTATAGTCCCCCAATCCAGGAAGAACTGGGGCTGTGCTCTCTGAGGCTCACTGATGGTGAGTTTACTGATTTCATGCCAGAGGTGCCACTAGCTTTTTCTTCCTTAATCAGTGCCTTAAACCTCACAGCCCCATGAAATCTCAGACAGCAATTGCTTTTCTCCCTCTCTTGCAAAGCCTTTTTATCTGCTCAGCTCTGAAGAAGGGAGATTCATGAGGAAGAGATAGTAATGCTCATTTCTGCTGGTGTGCAGCGAATCATTCAGTGAACATTTGGGAGCCTGACCTACATTTAGGATGGGCATTTCCTTGGTGGGCATATTTTTATTCTGAGCCAACTTTTTGTCTATCTTTCAGGAATGAATATTGGGGCCCGATTTTTCAGTGATGTCGTTAGCAGCTGTTCCACTGACTTTGACCAGTGTTGAAACTTGCATGTACAGGCACTTTAGTAAAGAATTTTGAACTTTTTCCTAGGGTCTTATTCCTGATCCTCATTGTCTTAGAACTAGACAACAGGAGAGCATGTTCATTCCTAGATCTATTAATTTGTGATTTCAGGAAAGTCCTTTATCCCTGTTTCCTTATCTCTACAAGATAAATAATATTTCTGTGCCTTTGGAAATTTGATTTGATTTTTTTAAAGTGGCATAATCAGTATCTGTCCTTCCTAATACATGACTATGAAAGAATTAATGAAATGTGCTGCATTTTTGTATTGCCAAGGCTGACAACAAAATGAAAATAAAACCCTACTTTGCAAGGTGTAAAATTTTACTGTAAGCATTTCATCCTAATACATCTGCCCAAAACAGGAAGGAGAAAAAAGCCACTCTGATCTTCACACTGCATTAACTACAAATGAAAGGCTCTCATTCTTTTTCATAGAGCTTTTCATGGGTAATCATTAACGTCTCCTCTTAATAACTTTTCTTCACTTTACAGTAATGTCATGTTTAGTAGGGAGTCATTCTTTGGATCAAGCCTCACAAGAAAACTTAGGTATATACATTCAAGTAACAGTTGAGCCTTATTCTTTTCATATTGCTTGCATGCCATTCTCTGCCTGCACTTTCTGTTTTTACTACAGTAGTTCACCTAACCACCATCAAAATTAAGGGACAGTAAGACTGAAAAGTTATTAAGCATAAAAAGAAAGTTGCATGACCTTGCAAATAGTTAATTGTTTTGCTGTTCAGAAAATATGGGATATTATCCTAGCTCTCCCAATGACCTGCTTAGAAACAGATGCTTTTCTCTGTTTCCATAGAATGGAAATGAAACTGGTCTAGTCTGCAAATAATTTTGAAATTTATTGTGAGAAAAATATACTATAAGAGCTAAACGCTGTTCCTTATGTGGTCCCAACCCTGCCAACACAATTCATGCAAGTTACTTTGAATTTGAGTTCAATGGAACAACATATTTGCATGTGTATTTGCAGGTTCGGGTTCAGCAAATGGAAAACAAGTGGATGCTTTTGACCATCTGAATAAAGTTAGTGACATGCATAAATATCTTGCTGAACTGTGGGACAAGAACTTTACCTTCCTGCAAAGAGACATAGAAATAGTTTGTGGCATTTCAGGAATATGAAAAACACATCATTAGAAATAATATTTTGACTGAATTGCAAAGTATTTTTCTTGATTCCACACCTTGCTGCCATTCAATTTTAGCTGATCTCGTTCCAACTTCATTCCACAAACATGAAATCATCAACATGCAACTCACCTTTTCTAGCTGGAGCTGTTCAGATTTTGGAGAGCAACAAATAAAGCACTCCCTTTATTCATTTGATGATTGGCCCATGCAAAATAGTCAAGAGACTTTGATTTTGCAGTTCAATTTGCTTTCTAGTGCTTGATACATGGTATGTTCACTTTGAAACAAAAGTGGGTCAGCATCCATATGGTTCCTACCTACAATGGCTGCATCCATTGGTGAAAAATACCCATCCTATTTTCACAACAAATTCCATTTGGATTATTCTTCCCATAGATTTATGTGACATTGTTCATTTCATCCATCTCCAATCTCTTTAAAAAGTGTGGATGAGAGAAGGGGCTGAGCAAAGGCTTTTAGTATGCAAAGGCTCTTTCTTTTTCTGAAGGGCACCAAATTTGAGCTGAAGTTTTGACTTGTGCTCTTGTTAATGGGCAGATAATCTGGATGGTAGGTGAGTCTGGATTTTGAGTCATACCCACCCTTAAATACCAGTGAGGATGTACACCACCAAGGAGTGTGGAAATTTGGTGACTTAAAAGGGATGTTTCCTCCTTACACATTAGAAACATGCAAATTTAGACCTCAAGATTCAGGGTGCAAAGTGAAGTCTAGTTTTCAGGAAGCTATAGTCAACTATTTTGAGACAGAACATTTTTGTGAGATCCTGTCTGAAGGAAAAAAAATGGTACTCAATGAAAAGGAAAGTTGATTGGTTAAAGTTTAGAACTACCTTGGAAGTGTGGAATGTTGTTTGTTTTATCTTAAGAGATCTCATGGGCTGTCTGAGATCAATTGAACAGGTTCATTGCAGAATTCATGTCTGTCATAAAATTAGTTTGATGTTGATTTCTATTAGGGAGTGTTCAAAGCAGAATACAGAATACTTCTGGAAACCTCATTCAGAATGTTTGATTTTCCAAAGCTAAGTTCTCCCATATAAGTTCAGCTGATACAGTAAAAAAATGTTGGAGTAAACATGACTTCTTTCTGCTTCCAGTTACCTGAGACTAATTGCATGTAATGATTCTAAACTGTGAAAAATATGGAAAAAATTCCTGATTATCATTTGTCCCTGTTAGGTGAAAGTGGTAAATCCATGGCAGAGTGCTGTTTGATTCACTCTTAGAATTAATTCACAGTTTTTCTACTCATACACATATCATTTGTTTATGAAACTTCAATACTAGGAAAAGGGTAGAGAGGAGACAATCTGGCTTGCATGATGGGATGTTAATGCATTATTTCTTTGCATGACTGTTTCTGGAAAATGTTTCTAGTTCAGTGGTTCCCACTCTTCATTCTGAGCAGGAGTAAAATATATGCTGCAGAAGCCTGCCATCTCTTGTACATCAAACCACCAAAAAAATCTCTCAGGTGGTCCAAAATAATTCCCACTACTCTCAGGGAACAAAAATTTAAGACCTGAATTTTTCTTTAGGTAGAAAGAAACTGCACTTCTTTCACCTTCCTCCCTTTCTGGTGTTCTGTATCTACCACAGAGTTAAGGAATTCTCATCCTGGGTCCCATTTCAAAGACACTGGTTTTGGAACCCATGAGAGAGAGGATGCAATAGTGTGCAAGACAAGAAATGGCAATTTATCCACTCTAGTCAGAAAAACTACCCTACATTTTTGTCAGCATGTTTGGGATGGATTTGTATCTCCCCAGTTTCTGGAACTGTGCTGGGAGTTGAGAATCCTATTTACTGAATATAAGGAAGCCAAATGAAGTGGGACCACTGTTCCCAGTGGAGGAAGAGTAGCTAACATCAGAAGGGTGAGTCAGAAAGAGGAGCAGCAGTACATGACCCTGTGGTGGGAACCACTGTGCTACCCCCTCTCCTGAAGGATCTGTGATCTGCGCATGCTTCATGCCCTGGGACTGAGCCATGCGCATGCTGCTTCAGTGAAGGAGATTGTGTCATGAGAACAAATGTTTCCTCAGGACTTCTGAAAAGATCAATGAAAACTAAAACCCCAGCAGATCCAGATTTCTTTCCTTGGAAATGAGAATAAAGTCCCCTTTTTTTTTTCCTGATGACAGATAGTTGTTATCTGGAAAGAAGCTTGGGTTTTGTTTTGGGTTCTTTTGTATGCAACACACGGTTGTATATTTTGATGTGAACCTGATGAATTATTTTCTGATGATTTTACTGCTCTGGCTGCCAGATATGACCACAATCGTCTGTATTTGTTGCATAAACATACTGTTATGAATCTGAATGTTACTTCAAGCATTAATCTTCAGAATTCAATTAATGAGGAAGGCTTCAGCTCAGGTAACTTTAACTTAGACTAGATATCTGCTTTTTAGATGACTTCCCATCTAGATCTTTCCATAGTCAATAACAAGAGCCAAGTTCCCCATGTGTAGTCAACCCAAACTGAACCGCACTCTCCCCATTCGCTGGTTAGAGTTGCTGACTTCCTGCTGATTATAGAAATGGGTCTAAAGAGTAGTCTTAGACAGGAAGTTTAACAGCTTAGAACTGACCAGATGTGTTCTAGATCATAAACCTAAGATGCTCAAGCAACAGTTTTTGGAGAATAGTTTCTTCCTAAACTGACATTTATCAGCAGGGTTAGCTGCAAAAGTCTCTGAAAAAAAAAAATTGGGAATGCTTTCAGTTTGTATTATCTACCCTAAGTCCCACTCCACTGGGAAAAAACCACCAAAATAACCCCACCCCACAAATGAGTGTGCCAACACATGCAGTGGAAAATGTCACTGCAAATAAGTAGGGGTTTGTGCTGAATGCAGAGGAATATTTTGTTCTGATTTTATCTGTGAGGATGATATCAAATCTTGCTCAGTCCCAGCCTTGTTTAGCTTTATGACAGATTTCTGGATATCTTGATTATATTGCTGTCCTCTACTTAAAAAAAAAAAAAAAATCACTAGATTAATATTTTGGATACTTTGCATCTTCTACTGAGCCTTTTCCTTCTGGTTTAATCTCTACAGATCTTTGCCTCACTTTATGCTTCCTTTTTTTTCTGATATTCAAGGTAGTTATCACAGGAGTTTTAAGGGACACACTTTGGGACAACTGGATATGTATTTTGAAGAACTAGTAAAGTTTCTGGAGAGAGAATCAGACGTCACATGCAATGACAACTATATTATTTTAATGTAGTACTAAATGGTTTTTTATAAATAACAGAAGTCTTTTGCCTCACCCATTTTTCTGCTTCTTTGCCTTTCAGGTTCTGTTCCGTAAAGATATTTTTCTCTTGACAGCTTCTTTGTAGCGTTGCTAACTCAGATCTTGTGATATTTAGTACATTGCTCAAAGCCAGTGTGTAGTATGTGACCACTTGACTCTTCCTTCCACTTGAGATTTATCAATCATCCATTGTCAGAAACCCTGTAATCCCCCCACCTGGAGAAAGCTGATCTCCACAACAAACCTGTTGTACATTTTTTTCTGTCCCAGAAACAAACTTTGTTATTTTATTATCACAGAACAGATCTCCTCATCCTAAAACTGCTTTAGTTTCTCCTATCTTGTATCTTATTCCACAGTCTCCTTTCATCTGTAAAGATCACCAGCATGGTGCCCATGCGCTATTGCTCTTTTTTCTTTATATTAAAGAAATTCCCACTCTTGCAAGCTCACTCTCTCTGACACCTTCAGGCCCACCAGTTTATATTGTCTGGCTGACTCTGTTATCACTTAACTAATTTTTGATGCATTTCCTTGCATTAAAATTCCATTTAGTGATGTGCCAGGATTCTAGACTCTTCTTGACTGTATTTCTCAAAATGAATTCTTCTTTAAAACTTTAATTTTATTATTAATGATACCTGAGAATTTATTTTCCCTACTTCACCCACCCAAAATTCCCACATATAAATCATCCTGTTGACTTTTACTTCCTCACCTTTATAGTTCATGTGCTTTTCACACTTGCTCATTAGTTACCTTCTCCTGTATATATTTGCCCTATGTATGGCAGCTGAGTGCTTGAAGAATCCAAATTTCACAGAGAATTGAAATATCTATCTTGTAAAGCGGTACTGCTCTCAAACGTGGTCAAAGAGAGAAGTGAAAGTGATGCAGAAAGAGGGTGCAGGATCTCCCTAAGTTAGTAGAACACAAATCACCTGCTGGGACTCTACACACACCATCAGTTCAGCGTTGACAGAACCTTGGTGGGAAAAGCAGATCAAGATTCCACCCCAAAAGCAAGAACTATGGAAATCATTTTTAAAATGGGTTCTTAAGCCCAAATGCAACACTGCTCAAAACATATTTTGTTTTATTGACACAGATATCAACAAGCAATGTCTCATATTTTTCTACAAAGGAGGAAGTAATTCCCGACTTTTACTCCATACATTTGTCTGCACTTTGTGCATCTTTCCTCTATGCCATGAATTCTTTAGGAAATGACATTAGGGCAAATTCTGAGTAATATCAATATCATTTGTTTAGACTGTTCTAATTCTTCACCCAGATCCATGCCTTTATCTCCTGGAAATGCTGATACATCATAAGTAAACGGTTTCTCTGTATCCAACTCCTCAGCTGCCACTTCACTACTCTCACATACGTGTGCACTTCATGCATGCAATGACAGGCCAAGTGTCTGCACTTCATAGGTTGCAGAAATTACATTCACAAGTATTTTCATATCAAAAAGAAAAATCAGAAGGGTTAGAAAAACTTCTTACGCCTAAAGGTTTAGTGCTTGCATATGTTCTGGTAGGGAAGACCACATTTCATTACTCCCTGGGTCAAAGATATATTAATCAGAAACAGACAGTAGAGATGAGAACCCCAGTAATTCACGTAAAAAAAACCCCAGCCAAACAGCACAAAAACCTGCAACAGCTGTGATGCTCAATGCTCAGATAACATCCATGGTGGTGGGATACTGCAACAGACAGAGCTCTGATATGAAATAGGTCCTTCTTTCACACTTGCAAGGTCTGCACACACATCTCCATCTTTGTCCGCTATGTCCTTGCACAGTGGACCCTCCCCATGCTTGCCTTTCCTGCCAGCAGGTTTAGTGGCTGCAGCTGAGCTTCCTGCAATGATACCTCACTGAATACCTGTTAACTCTTTCTGCTGGTAACCATGGCTGTTCATCCTTCAGCTCTGCTCATCTGTGGCTCTCAGAAACCTGCCAGCTGTAACAGCTTCTTCCCTCCCCACACTCAACTTACTTGGTCTGTTGTCCCACACAGAACTGCCTCTTGTTCATGTGTGCACAATTCATCTCTCCCTAGAGCTGTCCCAGGAATATGCTAAAAAGCCGGCTTTCTTCTCATAGCTTAGCCCTGCTTTATTTTTTTTTCTTTTTTTTTTTCAAACAAAAGCGCAATTAATAAATATTTGAGCAGCAAAGTGAACAAGCAAATCAAATATTTATACCATCTATCGCCAACAAAGTGTTCAGAACATATATAAGCTGGTAAACTCACTAGCAAATTCCTGTTGCTGTTTTAGTGGTATTAGTGATTAAGATCATGATAGTCATCAGGCTGTCAGGAGTGTTAGTGATGCTGGTAAAGTGGCAAGTAGATGAAATTCTATCTCTGTGTGCTTGCTGAAGGACAAATGTATTTGGACAGTTAGTCTCTAAGAGGACCGGCAGTGCAAGGAGCTGTAAGAGGAATAAAATTTGTCACTCCTGTAGGTCATGGTGGAGAGAAAAAGGGTTTCCTGTTTTGGTAGGGTAGCCCCCCTACCATGTCCCTAGTCATTGCTTGGCAAAGCCTTGCCAGAGTTTTGCTGGTGATTTATTTGGTTCACAGCACATCTGACTTCATTTTATTCCTGGCTGAGAGAGTTGAGGTTGCTATGTTTGGATGAGACAAGGTTCTGAGGAGACTTTAGAGCACCTTCTAGTACCCAAAGGAGAAGTATTTTTAACAAAGGTGTGTAGTGACAGGATGAGGAGGAGTGGCCTCAAACTGAAAGAGTGCAGGTTTAGATTAGACATTAGGAAGAAATTTCTCACTGGAACCACTGGAACAGGTTGCCCAGAGACGTTGTGGATGCTCCATCCTTGGAAGTGTTTTAAGGCCAAGCTGAATGGGGCTCTGAGCAACTTGGTCTAGTGAGTGACATGCCTGCCCAGGACAGTAGTGTTGTTTCATGCCTTAATAATAAAACTACTGCTTCAGGTGTGCTACATGAGCTGAAGCACTGTGACAACTTGCATGGAGAGGATAGCATGACCCTCTGGTAACATTTTCGACATTGATACCAAAAAATGTTCATAAAAAGTTAATTATATGTGGAGCTGAACTGTTGCTTACAAAGGCATTGATTAATTGTGGTAGCCCCAGCAGTGTCCTTGTATACAAAACAATTATTTAGCCCTTTTATACTTAAAGCATCATGAAAACAAGTTAATAGTGTACAAAGGAGGAAAATGATTACTTTTGCTTATTTTGTAGCCAAAAGCTGGGTCTCTTGGATCGGGTTCGTGGTACCAATACTAAAGGAAAGCTATTTACCCCTCTGAATGTAGATGCCATTGAAGAAAGTCCTTCAAAAGAGCCTAAGAATGTTGTCTTGAATAATAAGGAGCGTTTTCGCACTGCATTCCGAATGAAAGCATACGCTTTTTGGCAAAGCTCAGAAGGTAGCCCATCTGTGTTGATTTCTTTTTATGCCTCTCCTGTTCTCCCCATTTTACTTTGTTCTTCCGCATATTCTGTTGAAGGTTTGTGACTTTCTGGGAAAAGCATGTCTGGTACCTGGTTTTATGTAGTACATTTGGGGAAGCCCAAGAAAAAGAGTCCTGGAGTCCAGGCAACACAGTGCTTAAAATCAAACAGTCCTTCTCAAAACCAGCAATTGATACAGGATAAAGTCAGTGCTGAATTCAGCCTATTTGACCTGGAAAAAGTGGGCACACTGGGCAGTCAATCTGTATCCCCTAAAAAGCACGCACCATCGTGGCTTGGAATATGAGCAAGGATGCCATGCTAAGGCAGCTCCCTCCTGGGCTGCATCCAGCCCTGCAACAGCCTGTGTCCAGGCATCTCCAATATACCCTCGCTGCCATCTCATTAAACCTTGTTTATAGAGTCAATGCCTTCTTCCCTCCCCGCCACCCCCAAGCCTGCTTCCCCTCAGAGGTTTCCATTGGGTCTCCATGCACCATTATAGGGAATTTGTCTCTCAGCTTCTCTGAATGCACGTTTTCCTCTTCTTGCCCATAACATCTAAATGGTCTTTAAATAACAATTTCCCCTTTCTTGTGCCAGCTGGCATCAGTGCATGCTGGACACGCTGCCATGGATGTAGCCTGTCTAAATCAGGAATTTGGTCTTCTCCTTCATGAAGGTACATGAGCTCCAGACAGTACCAGTAAGAGGAGAACTTGGCCTGTGGTTGTACAACCTTTGTTTTAGCCTTTATGTAAAATAATTCAGGCAAACATCCATTGGAAAGGAAGAAAAGTTCCCAGTGTTTCAGAAATGCCGTAATCTGAGAGGAGATCCTTTAATAGGGTGTCTTACAGCTGTCCCAAAATAATTACATCCCTTTCAAGACCTGTCCAGTGAAAGAACATGTAAGAGATATTCCTTTATTAAATTGCACTTACTTTATGTAGTGCTTTATTCAGCCAGACATCCCTCTAAACATTGTGTGGTGAGATGGTCACACATCTGTTTTTTTGACCTGCTTTGCAGATGCAGGAACAGGGGAACCCACGGCAGAAGAAAGAGGTGACAGTAGTGATTTCCCTATGGAAGATATGATCCCTACATTCAAGACAGCCATCCGAGCTGTCAGGTAAATGTCTTTTTGAAGGATTATGCTTCAGGAAATAACATTATCATGTTGCTACATGTTGAGTCACTGTTTCTGTTATTGCTTTTTTTAGATGCAATAGATGAGATAATTCCAATATTTTCAAAAACATGACGCAGACCCTATTCAGTCTGTTGAAAGTATGCAGAAGGGAGAAAGTTTTTCAGTAACATTTACCATGTCATTTTGCAAGACACTCCAAATTGTTTTTATTATAAAATGATATTGTGTACTGTTTCTTGTTAAAATGTTATATAAATATATCTTTCTCAATTTAGTGACTAATATTTATATGAAACTGGAACTTTTGCTTAACAAAAAACTCCTAGCTAACTCAACTCTTTATTCACAACTGTATGAGTGTACAATCAACTTTTCAGCTGTCATATTTTAATAGATGCTGGGGTCTCCATTTCAGCAGTTTTTGACTTGTGACAGGTGTCACCTCTGCTTTCATGTCACAAGAGATGTTCCCTAGGGTTAGAAAACTCCTAGTAAGCCTTGGTCATGTGTTTAGCACATCAGGCAAATATAATTCATTCACTGATGCTCTGTTACTCCTTGACACAGTACTTTTTACTCTCCTCCCTTGAAAAATGCCCCCATGGAAAAATACTCTGCTTTCATTACAATTGCTGTTTATTCCACAAATTGTTAATTTTTGGGCCAGGGACTTACCACCTTCCGGGTGAAATAGTGTAAGTCTGGAGTGTCTCACATGTATTTTAGAAGAACTTCAGGGAAGATGATAATAAAAGTATAACCATACATTTGTATGTATATAACCATGATAAGTACCCTCCTGGTTCTTCTCGAATTGGGTGCAGGAGAATCAGTTTCTAAAAATTCCAGGTTTTTTTAAGGCTGCTGAAAGCCAAGTGACACAGGCTTTGCTGATGTTACCCGTGACTTCTTCCCTCCCATTGAAAGCTTCTTCATCCCTTTCCTCTATAGCTTTCCCTTTCTTTCCCTAATACCTGCTTGCTTTCAAAGATGTTATTGTTACTCTTGAAAAACTTCTTCCCCTCATACTGTCCAAATCTAATTGATTCATGCAATTTCTGTTTAAACTCAATCAGGAGCCAAGATTTTTTTTTTCCTGTGTAGTGTACCCAGATCCTGAACATTAATTGTGAGTAATTCTTTCACAGAAAACCACTTAATGGGTTTCACAGTCATGATCAAGGAGATTTTAAATTAGAATTGCTAACACTTTGATCCCTATTTTTTTCATTTAAGCCTTTGAATGTGTAGTTTTGCCTTTACAATATATACTTTGGCTAAAATAGGCACAGGTATAATTTTGAAACCTTGGAATATTTATAAACAATTGAGCTAAGGAATCAGCAACCCCTAAAAAGTTGTAATAGTATTATCTTTGCTAAATGAAAGTTTATACAGACTTAAAAAACATTAAAACCTCCACCAACCTTAAATTTAGAAAAAAAAAAAAAGTTAGAATCTTAACGGATGACAGCAGTTTCCCAGTTCAGACCAACAAGTGCCTGTAGACTCTACTGAGAAAGTAAATATCCAGAATCCAAGTCTAAATCAGATGAAGATAAGGATTTCATTATTTAAATATATTTCTTCTACTTGCTTAATATACATTTCAAGTAATATATAAACAGAAAAGGATGAAAAAAAGAATGCCAAACATTTTTCAAGTGCTCTGGCCAGCAGTGTTCCTTGTTATAAGAATTCTGTTAGTAATTGCTAGGTCATTTTATAACAATAGCAATAGTAACAGCAGTCATTATCATTACAGCAACAATAATGTGATACTGCTGTTTTCTTCAAGGACATTTCAGGCAATTCTAAAAAGTTTCCACCTCTTCACAACCTGAACTCCTGCTAACTTCTTAACTTCCACATTTATATCCAATTAGCATTTCCTATCCAAAGCTTTCCCAGGTGCAAAATTAAAACCAAGATGAAAATGATTCAGCATTGCATATACTATAAATTCACTTTATAATAGGCTGAAGCGTAAAAGAAGCAACTTCAACTTCACAGCTTCAAAATCTCCTGTGACTTGTGTTGTTGAAAGTCAAGCTCCAACTGTGATTCTGAAGCTTTAAACCATTTGTTTTAGACTATTAATTATGCAAAGCCAACTATTAAAAATTTTCAAATATGGTGTGATGTTACAGATTCTTTGTTTATACTTTATTGCCTTTTTAGAAATAACTTGCTCAATTTACAAACACCCAGAGAATTCATCCATATTTTGATAAAACTGGAAATTTTCATCATGAAATTTATACAAAAATTTAATATTTTTTTCTGTTTATTATGCAGAATACTCCAGTTTCGTCTCTATAAAAAAAAATTCAAGGAGACTTTGAGGCCTTATGATGTAAAGGATGTGATAGAGCAATATTCAGCAGGGCATCTTGATATGCTTTCCAGAATAAAATACCTTCAGGCAAGGTAAGAATCTTCTGGTAAACAGGGGAAATGTATAGCTTTGCTGGCAAATTAAAAACATTGGCCTATTTGTGTACAAGGCCACCCAGACACTACACCTTTGCACAGTGTAGCTGGTCCATGAGAAAACCTTTTCCTGAAGACAAAAGGCAAGTGAGTTGCTCGCAGGGATAACTGCAGGGAAAGGTCACTGGCTCAGATTTAGAACAAGGACATGAGAGGTAAAAAATCCTGTGAATTTTCTTGATTATTGCCTTATTTGATCAGGATCAAATTTCTCTGCTTCTCCCCATTTGACAGATGATAAATCAAAGCAATGGCTGCTCTCCATGAACTTTTCTTTGGGCTGGATTCTCTGATGACCTGTGCCTGATGAAACATCGCATAAAAGTGCAAAAATACATCAGCACAGAATGTTTCACTCAGGGGTAATTGACCTATCTGAAAAAACATTGGAATTTCAGGCCTCTGTGATTGTTTGGGTGTAATCTGCATCCACAGCTGTTTCCCCACAGAAGTGGTCCATTGCAATGTGCTTTTGGGGCACATCTGCAAAACTTTGCGCTGCTCATCCCCTGAGCCATGAGCCCAGGTCAGAGCTTGGGGCTGTAAAGCTGTGTGGGCCTGGGTGCACATGTGTGCAGATGTGTGTGCAGATGTGTGGAGCTGTCTGGGCTCAGTCTCTGCACAGCGTATTCCCTGAGGGCCTCAGTGACCCTGAACAGCAAAATGCCACACAAACACCTTCATTTCTCTCAAGAATGGGCTCAGGGGGTGGAACTCTTGACGCACATTTGTGCCTTGTCTGGACTTACCTTGGCTCTGAAAGGCTGCTCTGATCTTTCTGCTGAATTTTGTAATTTCTTATTTCAAAGTGATTTTCCATGCACTGGGCTATCTGTTTCTCATGTCTGTCAGTAATGCCTGGGGATCAAGCCAAGATCTAGCTAGCTTTGTGAGGCTTGCCTGGAGCTTTTTCAAGCTCCATTTTCACAACTCCATGGGACACTGTGAAACCATGCAAGGTATCTGCATGGATTGTCCAATAATACATATAACTGGTCTGTGGACTAGTGCTGATTGATGTGTGGCCATTTTGGGGGGCAGGCTGAATAAACAGAGACTTACTTGCACACGAGCAGTTGGATATGACAAATGAAAGAACATTTGATGTAGTATAAGAGTATAATTATATGTGTTGGAATATTCCAAACAATCTTTCTGCTTTTTTCCAAACAAAAAAATTGAGTAGATTTCTTTATGCAACTTCATTTCAAGTTATGTGTTTCAAGCCAAAAGAATAACTAGTAAAGGCTAAAATATTACTGACAATTAGAAACAACAACTGACAGAATGTTATTGGTTTATTGGGAATGTCAGAAATTCTACCTTTTGCCAAGTTCTGATTTTCATTACCCTGCACAAAATCTGATGGGTCTCCTAACATTTTTAAGAGCAGCTGCTATTGGATATTTTTTGACTATCATGCTGTTTGGTTCCTTTGAAAGAAAAGAAGTTGTGTTTAAAATGTTGAAGTTTGAAAACAGTGAGCTAGAGCATTACTTAATTACCATAAAATTACCAGGTAATTGCAATTCAGTGCACTGATTGTGACCCAAAAGAGAGCAGACACATCATGACCTTCAATATATTACCAAATCAACATGAGCTTCCTTTTCAAATCTTTGCTTCAGAGATGCACAGCATATTCTGTCATGCGCTAGCATTTGGAGATGGACTTACACAGTTGCACTTTTCTTCTTTTCAGAGTAGATATGATCTTTACACCTGGACCTCCATCTACTCCCAAGCATAAGAAATCCCAAAAGGGAGGAGCTTTTTCTTACCCTTCACAACAGTCTCCCAGGTGAATTCTTTTATACCTAGTATTTAGCTCAGCCCAACACAGAAATAAAAAGTTGATTCATTCCAATAAGCACGATCTTTGTTCATCCACTGTTACAGGAATGAGACTGAGAGGATGTGTTGCTATGAGATAAAGGTGGATAAACATTGAGCCAGAAAGTCACTAGCTTCCCTAAGAGCACTGTGTGATGGAAATCTAAGCAATGGCTTCTGAATTGTCCAGTTCATCTTCTCCACAGTTTGAAAATATGATTTTAAATTAAATACATGCATTTGATTGCTGATGTGATAATTTTCTAACATTTAACTTGTAAACCCACTTAAAAGTTCAATAAAAATCACTAACAGTTTGAAAGTAAATTAGTTATCTTCCTGAAATGCCCATCAAATGGCAAGCAGACATTTTTAATGCTGCTGCTTTTAAACCAGTCATTGGTGAGAGATACCCAAAATAAATTGTAATAGCAGATTTCTGGGTGTGAAAGTTGCACCATATTATTGTATTACTGCATTCCACATAGAAGAAAAACCAATAATAAATGACATTTCTTCTGTTGTTTACAACTATCAATCTGTCAATAAATATCCATCAAGAACCACACAAGACCATCAGCAATCTGTCCCCAAAGCTGTCGTGGTTGCTTAGAACAAAAGCAGTCTTACAGAAAATACATTATCCCAAAAAGGGAAAAATCTGAAACCACATAAATGTGAAGACAGAGACCTAAGTATAGGGAAGCGGCAGTGATCATTTGGGGAGGAAAGCAGATTGCAAAAACTGCATGAGTCCATAAGACCAGTAACCCAATATGGAAAATCTGATATGTTTTAGGTATAGATTTTGCTCTGGTATGATTTATTCACAGCTGTATTTTGGATTTTGTCAGGAAAGAGAAGAACTGGCCATGTTAAAAGTTTTAGAGTATATTTGTTCCAAAACATGTTAAAGAGCAAGTGCTCAGATTGTTTTTCTAGACTTTGTTATGGGAAGATAGTGATTCCTTTGACATCGATTTGGAAACCATTTGATAAAGGTTTAACTTGATCATGAGCATCCAAGATCCCATAAATTTTATAAATCAAGCTCTTCAGTTAGAGATAATTTTCTTAGCTAATGAATTTGGTCCATCTGATGGACAGGCAGGAGGAAATTGCATAGATGAAAACTTATTCTGGAATCAGCTTTAAATCTCCAGACCAGACTCTCTCTTTTCAGCATTTCCAATCTCTGACACTTACTATTTGATATAATGAAATTGAGAAAAAAACCATACTCATCCTTGAAACTCAGATTCAGTCTCCAAAGACACTAATTATAAAGAATTAAATTTAAAAACACATGGCCATCTGTAGACCCACTAACTGCACTATCTCAATAGTTTTCACAAACCTGAAATTATTCCAACAAGCTGTGGATTAATTTAAATTTTATTTTGAACTTCTAGAGCTTTGAAATCTTTATCTTAAACTTGAAAAACAAAATTAAAAATCAAGGTTATAATTTTTAGGAAAGCATTAGCGTCACATAGAATAGACTTTCACTCCTGTTTGTATAAACAGCTAAAAGGGCTCCAAGGATCTATATGAATAAATCAACAAGATAGCAATTCTGTTTTCTGATATAAATTGCTTATTGTGATGCAAAGAAATATTGAACACTAATAAAGTTATTAATTCCTTATAGAAATGAACCATATGTAGCCAAAGCATCTACAGCTGATACTGAAGACCAAAGTATGATGGGAAAATTTGTTAAAGTTGAGAGGCAGGTAAGTAATTTCATAACAATGACAGAGGCTGAGGTGCTTGTTCAGAAATGATAGAGTTGACATAAATTCTGCATGACTCTGGCTGACCCAGGCAGAATTGTGCTGGTGGTGGTGAAGACTCACAGAGATCTTGTTCTAATGATCACAAAACTATGTTGCTATTTTTTCATGAAAGAATTTACTTACCTGGGAAGCGTGAGAAAGTTTTGAAACTTGTTGAATCTATGTCACAGTGTTTGGCAGAAGATCCTAACCACAGTGTTGAAGTGGGACTTTTTAATTCATGTAACTTCAGTACTCATCACATCTGGTGTTTGGCATGAGCAAGCCCTTTTCCTGCAGGCTCTGGTCTCAAAATGGTTGTCCACTCTTGGGCCCTATCCAAAAGAGAAAGGAAACTAGTCCTGATATGTAACCCTGATGCTGTGGGACTATTAGGTGGTGTTAGGTCATAGGTTGGGCTCAATGGTCTCAAAGGATGAACACTTAGAGAACAAGTCTGTAGGCAGAGGCAGTTCCATAACATTGTCATAACCTTATAGAGTCCTGTTGGATACTGTACTGTTAAATATCCAGCAAGACTAATAATTTTTTTGGCACAGTTCATAGGGATGGGTCTTCTTATTCTGAGGCAATTAGAGAATAAGCTGTCATTCATTTCAGCCCAGCTTCTGAGGGAAGGTCATGGTTATTGTATGCACCTCCATGACCAATAAATG
The DNA here is from genome assembly GCA_013397315.1 of Donacobius atricapilla. Lineage (NCBI taxonomy): Eukaryota > Metazoa > Chordata > Aves > Passeriformes > Mimidae > Donacobius > Donacobius atricapilla. The sequence goes on from WBMY01002960.1 coordinate 1,034,908, forward strand.
TGGCAGCACACCATTGCTAGGGGCAGTGCACATATGGAATCATGGACTCTTTTTGAACAACTGACTTGAGGCAATATCATGACATTGCTATTTTTCAGGTAAACGACATGGGGAAGAAACTGGATTTTCTTGTTGATATGCATATGCATCACATGGAACAGCTGCAGATACAAGTTGCTGAGATAAGTCCATTGAAAGAAACTGCTTCTCCTGCAAGGGAGAAGAGAGAAGAAAACAAATATTCTGAATTAAAAACAATAATATATAAATACACTGAGCAGTGTTCTCGTGAAACTCCTTACAACTTCCAGCAGGTTCCAGTCAACAAAGTCAGCCCCTATGGTTTCTCAGCACGGGGTCATACGGCTCACTCACAACCTTTATCAATAGGTGGGCAAAACTGTGGCAAACTGCAAGCTGCACCTTCCTCAACTTCATATGCAGAAAGGCCAACAGTTTTGCCTATATTTACATTAATGGACTCCCAGGTTAGCTACCACTCCCAAGGGGACCTTCAAAGCCCTTACTCAGACAAGGTGTCTCCGAGGCAGAGAAGGAGCCTAACGAGAGACAGCGACACTCCATTGTCCCTTCTCTCCGTCAACCACGAGGAGCTGGAGCGCTCCCCAAGTGGCTTCAGCATCTCCCAAGAGAGAGACGACTTCCCGTTCGGCCCCAACGGGGGGTCGGCGTGGATGAGAGAGAAACGCTACCTGGCAGAGGGGGAGACAGACACAGACACAGACCCTTTCACACCGAGTGGCTCCATGCCTTTGTCCTCCACAGGAGATGGGATTTCAGATTCAATATGGACCCCGTCAAACAAGCCAGTTTAAAAGTGCGTGTGGGGGCAGTCACCGGCTGACTTCTCCTTGTAATGTAAGCATACTTTGTATATCTCACTTACTCTACACCCAAAGCTTACTAGCTCAAAACACCAATGGCTGCATAAGATGCATGTGATATTAGTGGTAGTCATTCTGCACCATTTCATACAATTTACTAATGCAGTTTTTTTCATGCTACCAAAACTAAGGAGCTTAGTTTTGAGCATGGTTTGCATGACTTTGCCCTATATAAATGGTACAGCTGATTTCTTCCATGATACATATCTATCTGGTACTCTTCAATACAACAATGGTGAATTGATAACAGATACAGTGGTCCTTGCTACATTTTGTAAACAGAGCAGCAAAATAAAAAGATTTTCAGGAACAATATCCCTTTGTGGAAACATAATGTCTGAATCATTTTCCAGTATAAGCAAATCAATCTCTAATCAACCAAGCCAAAAATTTCTAATATCGAAAGCAGGGAAAAAGCTGAGTTAAAGTATGACCTTATTGAAATGTTTTTGTGAACTAAATGTTTCTCATGTGGTCTCTTATATAATTACCCCTAAAATACAATGTTGAAATGAAATTAAGGGTAGGATTTTAATTCATCAAAACCACCTCCTGGGATTGATCATAGGTATTTGTTTATTGTAAAATGTAAGTAGAAATCCCTCAAATTACTTTGAAAATCTTCACTAGTGTTTATAAAATTGCTCAAAGTAGGGTTATAATGCTTTTTTTTTGGAAAATCTTTTGCTAAGTCTATTTGCTACTTATGGGGCCAAATTTTCTTCATTACAAAAATAAGGTTGTTCATTGTAGGGAACTCCAGGCTTATACACTCCACTCTTCTATTGACTTAGGTGCTGCTAAGTAAGATGCATAATGTAACTCAGCCTCAGTTTCCCAATCTGTTTATTGGGAGTTACACTTCCACACATGCTCACATGTTGAAAGGTTCAATTCTGTAATATTTGCCAAGTGCTTTGAGCTCCTCAGATGTGCACAAAATTGCTGTTCTCTTCCCTGCAAGACCTACAGTGTGAGATGCTGCCAGGATCTGTTTCTCTCTGTTTACCTTTTCTCTTGGAAATGGTGTGCTCCAAATCCATGAATGTGTGCTATATTTAAGATTAATGTATGAATAAATAGTCACCATTTTTGTCATGTGTCCCTGAGCAACAGAGAGATAAGTATGCTCCCTTGACATCAGCCAAATATTTTTTAACAGAAGTTGGAAAATATTGAGAAGGAGGAGACCAGGAAAATCAATGTCAGTCAATGTGTCCATGAAATAACATCCATGTGATGTCCAGCTTGATGGCTGTACACTTTTTACAGCTGATGGGAAATAAAGGAGTACAGTCAGTGAGCACAGGGTACAGGAACCAAGGCACACATCAACTTTAGGGTGAGATTAATCTCACCTTTAACTCAGTTATCTACAATGACTAAATGCCTACCAACTTCAAAGAGAGCAGAGGGTGACTTGCTTAGATGTCAGATGATCAGAGACCACACAATCAGTGTTAAGGCTCTCGCCTCTCCCCCACTGCTCCAAGGTGCAGCCTCTCTGCCATGGCTCATCCCCACCTCATGTCCAGAACAACCCTTGTCACTCCACACAATGACCTCCCCACTGTGGCCAGGCACTGACCAGCAAAGACGCAAGGATTTGGCCCAAAGAAGACATTAGAAGAGGGGATTTCTGTCGAGACTGCTTGTATTACACTGCAGCTGCACAACTGAGCATCCTTGGCACACCCAGTGAGAGCCAAGAACACCTTACTGGGCTTCCCAGTGCTTACTGAGTTTTGCACAGCCCTGGATAGAAAGTGCTCCAATGGACAATATTTTGTTGGGTTTTTCCAACCATAGTAAACTTTTGGTTTAATTCCTCAGTATTGTTGACATCTCATAACAGTCATTCCATCCAGGCAGCTTCTGTTCTTTGCCAGATGTGGGCATTGCCTTCATCTTCATTGTTTGTTCTCTATTGGAAGAGACATCTAAGGGATTAGGATCTTCTTACTTCATCTGGTTCTTCAGCTAAATCATGATTCATCCTTCTGGGATGGATCATCAGGGAGAACAAATTGCTGTTACTGGATTAAATACTGCAGACCAGTTACAGCCTTTGAAGACAAGTCTGAGTCCATGGAGCTGTTCTGAAGCCAGTAACTATGATGGTATGAGGCACAATTTTGGTAATTACTTAATTGACAAAATAGCATTGACCTGAAAGGTAATCTGTGTTTGGCACAGTTTTGTGGCTAAATTTGCAAAGAATAAAACTAAATGATTGAAGTGTAATTCGTTATAATTTGGCATATTGAGAAGAATTCTGTGGCCTTTGAATTTTTGGAAATACCTGCATTGTACCTTTTGCAGGCTTTTTGACATAGTAATAAACGTTTGTGGCAACTTGTGAGATTTAATCCTCACATGGCAAGAGAATGGAAAGGAACAAGAAATTATTTTAACATTGCTACACTTCTGAAGTTGATGTAAGTATGTGCTAGACAAGCCTGCTTCAGTTTTCTTGTATGTCAAGGGCCTGTCATTCCTACTGATTTCATCTGAGTTTCTTCCTTTAAATGCTTTCTAGATCTAAGCAATCAAAAATTAAGGCAGCCAAAAAGCACGTGTAGTCTGATCCATTTGTTGATGACTGTCTTTGACAGTGGCTATACCATGCAGTTCCCTGTCCAATTCCCACTGAAATCCTTCAGTTCAGGTTTCTGTTCTCTTCCATGGCAGGTCATATAAAAGGAATCTTTTCTCAGTATTAAACCCAGTTGAAAATCCATAAATAGCCTCCTTAAAAAGGTATGTTCTTTCCAAGAGAAAATCCAGTCCAGAGACTTGGATGAAGCAAGGGCAGAGACTTGGATGAATATACACCTGCACACAGAGTACACCCCCAGAGAAAGCAGGACTCGGGCTTCCCTGTACTCTGCACACTTAGCAGCTGAACTGTCTTGAAGTTAGTATTTTCTCTGGCCTACAATCACCAATTTGCAATATGCATCTTAAAGGTGTCAGGTCAGGTATTTGTAGCCACATCATGAAATATTTAATGATGCTGGCATCAGGTAAGATCTGCCTCTTCTTAAAAAGCACTGGTAATAAACTCAGCAAGACCCTCTGCGCTAGACATCTGTAGCTCCTGTGAAGGAGACCCAAGAAATGAGACAGGAAGATCTGATTAGCTTATTTTAGTATCTATTTTTCCCTCTTAGTACTGAAACCTGTCACTGCTCTGTTCATAAGGGTGCTGTTCTTAGCAGCTCTCTGCCCTTTACGTGATCAGGATTAAAAATAGGGCATCCGTCAGTTCTGCTGTCTGTGCTGACAACAGATACATGTCAAGATGTCACCAGCAAGGTGAGGTCTGGGGACCATCCCTGATCTGGGATGTGCACACAAACTTCATCAGACTCCAATCAGGATGAGTCCAGGCAGTGCATCCACCTTGGAGCCGTGGTTTATGTGCTAGCCATAGCTACTGGACAAAGCAAAATAATCTATGTGTGATCCCAGTAACATTAAGAAGGTCAGGACCTGTTCCCACACCCAAGGAATCTCAATTCACAACTTCAATTGAAAAAGGCATCTGGGTCAATAATAGTCTTTGTAATAAGAATTAATTAGGTTTATAACTTCTGCATGATCTTTCAGTTTACAAGTTATCAATTCTCTTTGGGTCCGGTCTTTCTAGCATCTTGACTGACACTAGCACTTTGTTTGCATGTACTTAACATTAAAAAGTGTCAATGGCTTGTTGGCTCTCATTTCATTTCAGACCTTGAGATATTTTTTGTAATTTGAAATCGTGGAGCTTTTCTCTGCTCTCCTTGAAGTAAATCAGAAACCTTCTCACAGTGGTTCACTGGCAGTAGTGCTGGGTTCTAATCTGCCTTTATTTATAAATTTCCTTGTGAAGGACAGCACTGATCTGGAGACATTTTTCTTGGCTACATTTTGAGAGTGAATTTCAGTCCCTAAAAAATGCCACATGTCTGAAAGTTTTCAAAAAGGTGAATCTGTGTTTACATTGTGTGCCTCTCTTTGCAGCATTACCAATTAAGCTTCCTGATTTTAGATGCAAACTGGGTCTATTTGATTAAGGCAAAAGTGAATGCTTAGTTGAAGTATGAAGGTATGATAAATGTGGTTTATGCTGTACTTAAGCAGTTGGCACTTCAAAAAAAAAAATCTAGTCAGGTAATGGCTGTTCTTGCCTTGGCTTTTCCCTGCCCTGAATTTATCAGTCTGGCTCATATCAAAATAAAAGGGAATTCAACACATGGAGAGATTGATTGAAAAGTCCCTAAATGGACTTTGGCTATATTATTTGCTCTGTTTTAATCTGTAACATTGCTGCATTATTACGGTCCAGAGTGGAAATAGTTTAAATTTTTTCTGCTGCAAATGGTGGCCCCTGAGTGCTGCAAACTAAAGCCCACCTGACCCCTGGGGTAGCAGGGCCGCTGCCTTGTGGCCTTCAGGACAGCACCGAGCTCCTGCCAGTTTTCAAGATCACAGCCTAAAGCCATCAGAAAATGCAGAGTGAGGAGCACCCTCATCCCTGCTGGGAGCCCAGCTGCTGCAAAGGTGTCACATCTGCTTAGGTAAGAACTGAATCCATCCTGCTTACTGCAGAGCATGTGGGGAAAGAGCTGGATCTGGACTTCTTGCACCCCACAGCCCCCACCACTAAGCTCTAGGTGCCTAAGAGCTGCAAACCTAAATTTCCTACTGCACCTCATGAATTTGGTGGGATGTCACTTTTTTTACGAGCCCAGCTGGATGTGAGTGTTCAATTTGAAGATTATTTTAAGAGATACAGAGGAAAAAGGGGCATTCTCTAGTGTTTTTATCTGGACACTCTGGAAATGAAGATCCTGGGTATCATTTTTCCTTCTGTTCTTTTAGGCTGTAAGATTTGATCTTTCCCAGTTCAGCTTTGCGTAGCTTCCCTCTGCAGTTAACTGAAGCAAAATACTGAAAATGGGATCCTATTTCCATCATGAAGAACACGCTGAGACTGAAGGTTGCATAGCTAACTGCATTTTGTTTTCTAGTTATGGCATCTTATTATTACTAGTATTTGTGCCTTGCTCACTGAAATCTTCTCCATGCTACAAAGATGCTTTTCAGATTCTGGCTGACAAGGGAACACAACTTTTATACAAGTGGCCTTTAGTGCTCTTTATAATATTATTTATTGTAATTTTTAAACTGTATGTGTAATTTCTATTCTGGCACTGTCCAATATTTGAACAAATTTAATATGTTTATTTCAATATATTATGCAAACAATACTTCTTAACTGATTTTTTTATGTTCTGTCTTTAAAAACTGCACCACTTATTAATAAATAGAAATTTCAATTATAATGTGGATGAATTCATTTTCATTTAAATCTTATCCCTTCAGGTGAGTTTGGGGATCTTATACAATTGTCCCCCACCTAAGCAGAATAGACTTAGTGTCAGCAGTTTAGAAAGGGTAAAAATTGAGTCTGTATGGCTCAAACAGCAGTGTTAGGAGTGAAATTTTCTCACTGTATCCTTCTGTTTCTTCGCAGGATGCTTTGATTTTTAAGACTCGCCAGGGTAAAATGGTTGCTTGATTAACATAGAGCATCCTCATGGGACACAGAACATCGTCTTGGACTGCAGAGAAGGGATGGGATCAGGAAAGCCAAGTCCCATGGCAGAGAGCAGCAGGAGAGCTAGACATTTTTTTAAGAAATTGTCCTCCAAGATAATGGCTGGCAGCCCAGTGGGTTTGTGACAGCACCACAGCTTTTCTCCTGCTTCTTTGTGTCAGGTGCAGATGGACAGCAGAATGCAGACCAGAGATCATGAAAAAAAGGTGTAATATGTGCTATGAATGTTTTGGCAGATTTGATGGGATCAGTTACATCTCTGACACATATCCCATCAGAAATAAAATCATTGGATAAATCATTAAATATTTTTCTAAGTTCTGGACTGCTGAAATTTCTTGGTATCTAATCAAGGCTATATGAGGATCTATGTTTAAAAATACCAAGTGCTGGATCACAAACTAACATCTCTGGAAACCCCCAAGGAGCAGTGCATAGTATTGTGTAAAAATCTCATGTATTGTAACTCACACACAGATAAGAAAACCACGAGGACTTCATGCCTCTCTCCACTACACATTTTCACAATCTCTATAGCTACTTTTTTTTTACTTTCTCTCCTTTTGCTCCCTCAAGAGTGTACTTGAATTCAAAAAAGGTTTCACAGTATCAGACATTTCAAAAGAAAGTGTTCCCTACTTTAGACTAGTAAATATAAAAAACATTGTTACTGCAAACAGCTTTAGACTTTAATGTGCATTCTGTTCAAGAAGTTTTGTGGTGTCAGTACCAATCTTAGCAAAACATTGATAAGAAAAATTAAAGAAAAACTTACATAAAGGACAGATACCATTTGCAGTTCTAAATCCATGTTCTGAAATGGGAAAGAAATTCTATGAATGGGAATAAATACATGTTGATTTATATTACTATATATTTGGGGTTCTACAAAGCAAAATGCTTGGTTCTGAACTTGAGTCAAAACAGCCTCCTGCAGTGCTCCAGGCTGGGGGCTAAGTGACTGACAAGCTCCCAGTAGGAAAGGCACTAGGTGGGTGCTGGTTGACAGCAGCTGAACATGAGCCAGAGTGTGCCCAGGTGGCCAAGAAGGCCAATGGCACCTGTGTGCAGGAGTGTGGCCAGCAGGGCCAGGGCAATGATTGTCTCCCTGTGCTGGGCACTGGTTGAGGCCACACCTCAAATCCTGTGTCCAGTTTTGGGCCTCTCACTGCTAGAAAGACATTGAGGGGCTGGAGTGTGTCCAGAGAAGGGCAGTGGAGCTGGGGAAGGGGCTGGAGCACAAGTCTGAGGAGGAGCAGCTGAGGGAGCTGGGGCTGTTCAGCCTGGAGAAAAGGCAGCTCAGAGGTGACCTTATCACTCTCTGCAACTCCCTGAAAGGAGGCTGTACTCAGGTGGGGGTCAGTCTCTTCTCCCAGGTAACAAGAGACAGGAAAAGAGGAAATGGCCTCAAGTTGTGCCAGGGACAGTTTAGAGACTGGATATTAGGAACAATTTCTGCAATGGAAGGGTTGTCAAGCACTGGAACAGGCTGTCCAGGAAGTGTCCAGGAAATCACCACCCCTAGAGGTATGTAAAAAATGTGTAGATGTGGCACTTGGGTACGTGGTTTAGTGGTGGACTTGGCAGTGCTGGATTAATGGTTGGGCTCAATGACCTCACAGGTTTTTCCAAATGTAATAATTCTGTGTTTCTTTATATAATTTTTCTTTTAGGAGATGAAATGTTATTCTTCTGAAAAAAGATTGACAAACAAAGAGTAATACATTTAGAGAATTGTCCTTAGTAAAACTTGTGCCAAAAATAAAAATAATAGAAGGATATTGGTAAAATCTGAAATTAAAACTTTATAGAGCTAGTACATTTCTTAATAAAATAAACCAAATATCTTGTAAAATTGTAATGGTAGAGGACTAATGGAGAACTAACAGAGAAGTGTTGCAATCAGTTTTTTTCAGAACAAAGGAAATTTACTCAACTGATACTTTTATAAACAAAATTTGTTTAACAAACACTCAAAGATGCTTTCATGGAAACATTTGCCACAGAAGTGGCAAATGAAAGAAGTGTAAGAAATGTAACTGAAAATAAAACTTCAATGCTCTGAAGTAAACTTGAGTTAAGTTTGCTTCTTTGCACTCTATCTAAAAACAGCATTTCCTTCTCTCATGCATGTCAACACTTGATGAGAGAGAGGCACAGCTGGATTTGCGTTTTCCAACAAGGTAAATCAGACAGATTGTGAGGTGCTTTAGGTACTACAGTGCTCCCGATGCCGCAGCTCGTCGTTTAGGGCAGAGATGGTTCATATCCCAGCCAGGGTGGAGGGTGGTCATACCTGAGGACACTGTCACGCCAGGACAGAGCAGGTGGGAGGGGAAGCTGGCTCATGCCACTGGCTGAGGTCACAGGAATGTATGGCTGGAGCTCGTGCAGTCATTTACACATACTGCAATTTCTACCAAGAAATGTGTGCTTTTAATCCCGTCTAAAGGCCTAAGAAAAAGCCCGAAGGAAGAAGTAGTGCACTGCTTTCACTCCGTGCTCTCAGCCCACAGAGAGATAGAGCTCTGACAACCAGACTTGATTTTCTCCATCCTTACCACAACATCACACCACACTGTCTTTTACAGATAAATCACAGGCATTTCCTTGAATTTGTGATTATTTAAATTGCATTGGCAGGGCCTTACCCTGTGCAACCTTCAGCAAATGGATACATTTTCTAAGTAATTTATATGAATTGTGTGTCTATACTGTGTTACTAAGAGACACTAAAAATATCTTCTTTTCCTGTTTTGGATTTTGGGATGCTAGTTATGGACAGAGTGCTGCCACAAAAAGGGATGCTGGAAAAAGGACGCACGTAAAGACTATACTCCTGAGAAAGCTGCTTGCTCAGAGGGGTGTTCTGAGTGAGAACACAGCATTGTCCCCAGGAGTCAAAGTTGGGGCTGAACAAAAGCCCCCTCCTGGGTCACCTGAGCATTGCTCAGCAGCTGAGGAAAGTTAAAATTACAGAGTCCCAGGGTAAAACACAGCATGAGGCAAAAGCTGCTGAAAGTCTAATTATCCTCATAGGCAAACATCAAACGGCTGGAACTGATCCCAGCGCACACATTTTCCTGGCTATACCTGGTTCTGTCAGCTGTTACAGAAAGGACTTTCATCCCAGCCTTCTTGATGTGATATTGAGCAACTAGTAATTAAGTCAGTAAAAGTCTTGTCAAAGAAAAAGTGCTTCCATATTCCTCCAGCTGTAGCATTCAGTCACAAGTCTCAAAAATGTTCCTTTTTTCACAACAGTAAATTCCATATAGAATTAAATAATATTAGATGCACAGACACCCCACCACATAATGGTTTTTTGTGAGGGAGTGAACAAAAACAAGGAAAAATTGTGCATGCATGTGCACAGATGTATGGGCATCTTATTGACTAGCTACAGCTCTGTCAAATGTGGCTGCAGTTGCCTTGCAGCATCGGAAGTTCTTGGTGAGAGCAGGACTGTAAGACAGACAGACACAGCTCAACCACACACGTAAAATGGTCACTGAAGCACTTTTTGTTTCATAATCCATTTAGGTTTCCTTTATTAATTGCTACAATATTTTGAGTGACTTCAGAAGTTGAAATGTTTGGTGGATTGTGATAAAATTGCTGAATGGATGATCATTGGCTTTTAAGCATGCTGCATCTAAAATCACTGATTTCAGAGGAATCATTTCCTGCCCACTGGAGTAAATGGAAGCAGAATTTTGCAAACTGTTTCTAACAGTGATCTTCCCTTGGATACTACTAAACATCACTCAGCATCACTGAAACTGCCTTATGTCAATTGCTCTGAGCAGGCCTGTCTTCCTGCCTCACCACTTAACCATGATTCCAGGCAATTTTTCCTCTTTTTACTGACATTTTATTCCTTTTGAGGTTCCACACTTAAGATACACTTCAGGTGTCATCTCTGCCTTCTTGACAATGTCCCTTGTTTGAACTGAAGGATGGCTAAAGCTTTGCCAGAGGGGCTCAGCCTTGTCTAATTCTCACCATCAAAGGTGGCATTGGTCTAATTGCAGTAAGCAGAGCTGTTCCTTTAAAAGGCAAAAAATAAACCCTCCACAATTCAATTCTACTGCCAACAGGAGCTTCCAATCCCCACCTGACCTGCCCCAGAGCCTTTCCATGCGGGATTCAACAGGCACTTTGTGTGCTTACGATTGTGTTACCTCTAGTTAGTCCTTCAGGGATTAGGATAACAATTTCCACAGGATTTTAAGGAAAGATTATCAAGCCTGTCTACTCAAAGTTTTTCACGAAGTGTTTATTAAGACCTGAAAATAACTTCCAGTTTTATATAGGCTCTGAAGATAATTTTTGTCATGAGAAATCAGGTAAGTTGATATTAATTATTCAAGATCTTGGTGGTTTTGCTTGTACTCGGAGGAAACTATTTCAGCTGTGCAATTAATGCTCGGTGGAAATGCAGGAAACTAAATGGGTTTTTTTATTAAATGTATATTTATTGTATTTTATTGAATTCTCACACAAATAAATCTGACCTTAAAAAGTAATTGTATTAATGTAATGAAGCGTGCAGTTGTAACACGGGCATATTTTCACATTAACTTGAAATATTTCTTTAGACTTGGTGGATGATGGTGTGCTTAAAATGAGACATGACCTTTAGATGTTGCAACTGAACGAAGGTAAGGAAATTCATACTCAGGGTTTTTCCTCTTTTATTTCTTTGTTCTCTTAATTTGGGTTCCGCTCTGTTAAGCGTGAAGACATGAGGAAACTGCTTGATATTGGAGTGCACTGCATTTGTACAGGAAAAATGAAAACAATTCAAACTTCTTGGTTACCTGCCACATTAAAAGGAGTTCTACTGAAGCATAGCTAATAAACACATTGGTTTAAGATTGCTGTTAACCCAGAGTAACAGAGAATGATTTAATAAGAGGTCTTCATGCGTGTATAAAAGTAATTTGAATCAGATTGAAATCTCCAAGTCATCAGTTCAGTGAACTCTGGATCAACAGTTCTAAATGAAATACATTCTACTAGTATCACTCAGCTTAAAATAAACAGAGTAGTATTGTTACAGCCAGCAGAAGTGAAGGAGAATTTGTAACCAAAGGCTTGACCCCCAGCCTTTATCAGATAAATATTTGGAAGGAAAACCTTCCCTAAGTCAGTTTATGGGATATGTCTGCCTGCTTGGGGCTGTCAGGCACCTGTGCCTTCAGTGCCTCTGAATCTCAGTATAGTCTGAAATGGAAATGGTGATTTTGATCTGGGGGACAATGAGGGTTTCATATTTGCAATCTGGATATGTATTTCAGTCATCGCAGTGGAGTCACTTCAAGAGAGATACAGTTGCCAAGTAATAAAGACTTGTGCCTTATAAATAAAAATTGGATATCGAATAACCAGAGTAACGCAAATGTGACGTGTATTGCAAGAGTTAATAATACTAATATTCACATTGCTGAGAGATAAGATATTTCAGGCAACAGTTCTAAGAATAATTGTCACATGGTTTTGAAAGTTAGTTGGACAGCATAAATTTCATAGAGTTAATACTGGAAAAATATTTTGGGAAGCAGCTAAAAACTAATGCTTAAAATTTAAATCAAAGTCTCTATCAAATAAGGAGCAAGGGTAATCCATTTAGGAGTGATACCCCTACAATTAAGATTTATCTGCAATTTCTTTTTAAGCATTTTGTGCTGGTCAGGGAACACACCGGTGCTAATTCTGGCATTCAGGCAAAACAAGCACTCATGAATGGAGGATTTCCCATCATTTTATCCCAACAATACTCAATATTTCTTTTCTAGAAGTAGAACAGGATTTATCTTACTGTGATCCATCCTTCCAGGGTATGTTTGCCTGTTGTCCTTATCATTAGATGTTTTGCTTGGTGGAGTCTGTAGTGTGATATGGCCAGGTTAATGCCTTCTCTGAATTCCTGCTGGAAATCAGCACTGCGTGTGGAGAAAATAGAGTGTGTTGATTAGCACAGAGGAGCAGCTCGGTGGGGAGGACAGCAGGGAACTGACAATCCAGGTGAGCAAGAAAGCATCACCCAGTGTGTGGAGAATGCTTCCAAGCACAGTCTATCTTTCTCTGTTTTGTTTGTACTTTTACAGTTTTCTCTCTCTCCTAAAATAGATGATCCCTGCATGTGTCAATCCTCTTGCCTCTTCTCTGTCTTTTAGGAACGTGGTCTCTCTAGACCCAGCTCTTACTTGCTACACCAAGTCCTCTGTCAAATGATTTTCCCCTGTCCTGCTACCGTGAACAACTCTGGCCAGTTTAAATAATCAGCGCTAAGTTAGATCTCTGATAGGAAATTATCTATCTACCCTTTTACTTATGAACCTTTGTAAAACGGTTGTGCTTTCACATCAGTCTGTGAAATGCACTTACTAGGGATTTCAGTGTTAGTGTGACCCAGGAGAGCCCATATTCCTTAAAGCAGGTCCTGGAAATCAAGTTTTCTCACAGTGGATGAACACTAACCATTGATCTGTAGGGACAGACTGAAAATGGGGCAGGGCATACCCTCTTCTCCCATCTCCTAGGTCTGGGTCTTTCTCCCACCATGCAGCCAAAATCCTTGTGAAGGGCAGGGGTGTGGGGTCTTTCACCAGTCGGGGATGCATAGGACCTCCAGCTGACCAGCCTTGCACCTCAGGGACAGCTCAGTGGCAGCACTCCTGTTGTCTGTGTCTCCTGCTGATGTCCCTTGGGTTGCTGTGCACAGGGACAGCCCTGGCTGTGCAGCCTGGTCACTCCTGCGTGCATGGAACAGGTCATAGGGAAGGTGCTCAGAGGGTCTGTGGCCCATAAACACTGAACCATCAGCACAAAGCACAACTCATCCTCATGCAGATTTTTGCAGATCTAAGGTGACGCTTCTCATAGCACAATCAAAATTCATAAAGTTCTACCAAAAAAGCAGCAAATCACCCCACTTCTCACCCCAGAGACACAACCCAATAGTTCCCCTTTAATAAGAGATTTGATTATGTAGGTGTACCAGCCACCACAGACCCCTACTCCAAGTCACATGTAGTTACAAACCTCCCTTTACATGATCACCCCACTCTCCACCTCCCCAAGCCTTCTGTCCCCAGCAGCTATCTCTCTGCGCCTTTGCAAAGCACCAGTTCCTCATCTCTCACTAACTCCTCTTTACTTCGTTGAACCAAACCAATGACAACAAAAAAAATGATCAGAATCCAGAGATGTGGATTGCTTTTATACCTATCTCCATGCAGACTACACCTCCACTGCTTCCATCGCATCAGCCTGTGAGCAGGCTTGAGCTAACACACTGCTCTCCCTTAATTACAGAGTCCACAGATCCATACAAAAAAAAAGCTGTTACAACTCCCAGAAAGCTTCATAACACCGGAGTGTGGGAGCAGGGATAGCCTTGCCAGGGAGTCAGGCCCTGTGATTTCCATGACAGCAAATTTTCATGGTCAGTAGTCTAGCAGTTTGCCAGATCCCAAGTATTGTTGCAAGAAAAGCCAGGTTTAGGATTTTTGGTGCTAGACTTGTCCATGGGATACTGGACTCTGTCCATGCATAATTACTCCATGGAAAGGTGATGGAGTATGAAGTCTGGGGACGAGATTTGACAAACACTTTCTGCCTCAGTTCTTTTCTTCTGCACATGCTGTGCAGAAAGTGTGGATGTGTCCAGGCTTGGGACTGAGTAAAAAGGTTTGGGCAGATGGACTGAATAGGTAGGATGAACTGCTTGGAAGCTCTGAAAGCTTTGCTTGAATTAGCAGAGCTGGCACTTATACACTTTTGACTCATCAGACCAACAAGCACAGACATTTCCAAAACAGAAATATATAGTATTTTTTCACCATCCCAAGGAAAAGTCTCTTTAGAGTCACTAAATACAAATAAGCCATTTTTTGAATGTGTTAATCCTCTAGCGACTTCAATATGAAAAATATTTTAAATATGATGATAAAAGAGTCAACAATCAAACAGTATTATCTTCAAGATAATGATTTGCTTTGTACTCGCGAGATTAGCTGCTCCAAGAGGATATTAAAAAATTTAGGATTTTTTTTTTCTGATTTTCATATCATCCCTCATTTTCTGACAACTACAGAGTTATTAGACATGTTCTGATACTGCAGAAAAAGAGGGGAAATATGAAAAGAATTTTTTTCCCCTCCCTAACCACATCTAATTAAATCTTTGAAACCTGCAAAGCAGCTCATGGTCTGAAATGCAGAACATTGTTAATCATTACTGAGCCAGTAGACAAGGCAGCACAGGACACAACCCGGTGATAGTAACTACAGAAATATAAGACCAGGAATGATCAGAAAAGCAACATTTCTGTGGAAGAGAACTTTGGTTGATGTTTCTGGTTTGAAACTAAACATAAGAAAATTTTATCTTGCTTTAATTGAAAGGCTTTAGGCACTTGATGTGTCAGGTGCCTTTTAGGCACAGCCCATCCTGCCAGAGAAGAGGGTTTTGTTGGCAACCTTACCAAGTCCCCTTACCCACTTAGGTAAGACTCAAAAATCGAGAGGCACAGGTTAAACTCATGAGAACCCACAAGTGGGTGATCCCCACAGAGATCCCACTGATTGTGGGATCTCTGTTTCTTTGTCATTTCCAACACCAATATTTCTCTGCATCACAGAAATCTGACATTTCTCCTGTGGTCAAGCCATTGTGGGACAAGGGCTGGACAAAATTGCTCAATGCTAAAAATTTGAACACAAACAAAAGAGCGTTTCTCTCTCCTAGACCAGCCAAACCTGCTGGAAGTCAGCGTCCATAATGCAGGGGTTCTGCTGGCATGTGGCAGCAAAGATGAGCCTGGGATTTCTATGTCTCTTTCTGGTTTTCAGCACAGGTAAGGACAATGGTCTGTTGGTCCCTAGGGAATAACCCAGGTGCCTCTTTCCCAGATGCTCCCATAGATTCCCAACTGATCCCCACATCTGTGGCAGGCTTGGTTCTTTCACCCTGTGTAGGCAAGACTGACAGGCTGGAGCTGCAGAGCTGGTGTCATTCAGCAGAGCAGACCAGGTGGTGCCTATTCCTGGATCCCACGCCAAGAATCTGAAATCAAAAAGGTTCATAAGGAAAGAGAGAGAAGGGTTAGAGGAGCTCCTACCACCTAGATTATCAATCCAAATTTAGCTCTGACTAATTGAGGGTTGTTGATACAGCTGATTAACTCTGCATCACAGTTTATAAACCCTGGAATATACATTGTCTACTAGGTATTTTTCCTTTTTAAACATATATAAAGGGGAACTTGGATGGGCTGAGAAGCTGAAGCTTCATAGGAACATGGCAGATTAGCATTTTCTAGCACTGACTCCTTTGGAGAGCCTTTCAGATTACTCTTAGGAGGTGCTCAGCTCTCTGGTGGGATAGGAAACCTACATCTCAAACACATATCTTCAACTTGTCCTGCAATGTCTCATTTACTGCTGTGCACCTGTCCTGGTTTAGGGCAAATTTGAGAGAAAACTGCCAAATGGGCTCCTCTGGAAAAGCAAACCCAAACGGCCCCTCCCCACAGCCGGTCTGGGAAAAAAACTTCCTTGGAGAAAAGTGGAAAAAGCTATTTGTTTAACAAAGTGCCCACGAGCACAAAGAATGAATAATACAAAATAACAAAACATTTTGTTCTGAAGTGAGATGGCAAACTGGGAAAAGTCCTTGCCGTGAGTGCAGTTTGTCTCTCTCAGTCTCTTATCAATTCCTCCAGCACTAGAGAAAAATGCCGTTCTGGGCCCCGGAGGGCACAAGTGTGATCTCTCAGTTCTCCTCTGAGTTTTCAGTCCAGAGCAGGTCTAAACAGGCCCAAGAAAAAGAGAAAAAAAACAGTCCAGGGAACTCCTCTGCCCTAGCTAGCTAAACCTAACTAAAAGCACAGGAGATCTCTGTCCCATCACTCTCTGTGCCTCAGACAAACACAAACTCCAGGAGCAAAGAATGCATAGGAGTCAGGCAGTTTTCTCAAAACTAACTGTGTGCTTCTTCTTTCCCTGTTTTGCTCTCAGAATCAGTCTTAAAGGTACAGAACTCCATATACAGCACCAACAGAACAGACAATTGGGGATTCAAGCATCATGAAGTCACCCTAGGACAGCACCTCAGCTGGTCACCAAATGAATCCCAGAAACCCAGTCCAATCTCCTGAGCCCAGTTTCAGCCCATTCCTCCTGCAACACAGCTCTTCAGGACAGTCCTCAATTGCATGACTGCTCTGAATAGCAAACATGCACAGAGAAGGGAAAATCTGATTTGGTTTGGCCTTATTTTACTCTGTACCTTGCTGCAAATTCTGTGTGCAATCCTAGTGAAAATCTCCACAAATATTTGTTATTATATTTTTATTTTGATTATTGAGGGGCAAACTCAACAGGGAAAACTGTTTCTCAGACTCTTTCTTCACTTTTCAGCTTCGTGCATAAGAAAAGAAAATAAGAAAGAGAAGCAAGTGGCAGTGCTGGCTACTGCAGGTAACAGGCTGCACATCGGGAGCCCCAGCCCGGTGTTGATGGCAGTGGGAGGTGCTCTGTTGGGCATGGAGGTGGCAGCAGATGGGCCCTGCTCCTGCAGTCTGTGAGCCTCAGCCCACCCCTGCTGTAAGGCCACCCCACCCAACCCGGTCCCTGGCCAGGTTAACAACTGTCCTTCCCAAAATCGACTCTTCTCTTTTTCCTTTCTCTCCTTCCCAGCTCTGCATTCCCTTTTGCTTTTCCTTTTCGCTCTTCTACGCTGTGGACAAGCACTGCTTTCAGCTCTGGGATGTAGCTTGGCTTCAAATTGGTTATTAATAATACTGATGTCATTGGAAAACTGCATTTCTCCCCAAATTCAATTCTGTTCTCATCTCAGCTTTCTGTGCTTCTTTTTCTGTCCTGCTCTGTTCTTCCTCTCTCTGTCATGCTCAGACACCTTCCTCCCTCACACAGACACTGTACTGCTCTGCTTCAGCTTGACTTTGTGGGAGGGAAGCAAAAAAATCTTTAAAATTTTTGACTTGGGAAGAACAAATAAGCAACATCAACAGAAATAAAACATGTTAAGATAAAAAAGCGTGATTTGGCTACGGCAAAATTATTCGGTTGTAGCAAGCAGTATAGCCATCAATGTCGCTGAAAAACAAATATCTGTATTTTCATGTGGTTTTGGGGAAGGGGGAACATTACCTAGGTACTTCCTCTGCCTTTTGTGACCAGCATGGTGAGATATATGGTTTGCTGCTCTGTTGGCAGCAAACACCCACCACCCAGCAGGAACGGGAAGCAGCACCCCAGGGCTGGCTGGGTCCTGCAGCTGCTCAAGGGCATGGTCAAGGGCACAGCTGGCAGACCTGAATTTTGGCCCACCATTCTACTGTTGCTACATCTTGCAATTTGCTAGACTTATCTTTGTGGTCCTGGAGTTTTATTTTCCCATCAGTGTTTCTTTGGTGCTCCCTGGTATATAATCTGTTCCTTTTGGTTTTCCTGTCCTGGCAGGTACCCAGCACGTATAAGCAGTGGATGCACAGCACATCTTGTGCCCTCATGCACCCCTTTTCTTTCAGAGCTGCCTGCAAAGTCCCTGGACCTGGCTGCTATTAACCTGACAGAGCTGGTGAATGGGATGCTGAGCACTACACTCAGAGGTAATGGGACACGGCTGGGCAGGTCACAGCTGCCAGCCCAGCAGGGCAGGAGAAAAGGCACTACAAATGTTAGCAGGAGAAGCTGCAAACATGTGCTGTCGGCCTGCAGAATTGCTTCTAGGAGCATGTTACCTTCATGTATTTATAATGCAGATAGCTGTCTGCCCCAGAGAACTTGGCTCTTAGTGTGGGTTTTCATATAGACACAATGGTAATACTTGTGGGATGCCTTTCAAAAGTACTTTCTAATCCAGTGTGCGGTTCAATTAAAAGAAAAAAAAAATGAAAAGGAAGAAGAAATACCGATGATCTTCCCCTCAGTGGAAATGAGAGCAGACTGAGTGTGTGAGGCAGCTCTATCATACCGGCACTTCAGGAATCCTTTAGACACTAAATGAGCAGAGTCAAAACACGCTGTTCTCACAATTTGTTCCAAGCACTAATAACATGGACCTGTGTTTCTGCAGGTACCAAGAAACTCTTCTCTTTGCTGAGTGTCACCTCTTACAGCTTGTTCGCCTTCCACAAAGTGTCAGTCACCATTTATAACAGTGAGTGTTGGCACTTTGCTCAGCTCAGGAGCAGTTTCTCTCCCACTGCCTGTGCAACAACACACTGATTTTTTTCTCTGTCTCTCCCTCCAGTCTCTAATGCAAAAGATATTGACCCTGGCAAGTTCCCTCTGCACTACTGCTACTGTTTGAATAATGTGACAAATGACTTGACAGGTGGGTGCACAAAAGAGGCTGGCAATTGTATGTGCTTAAGCTGAATAATTTCCTTTGGAGCTGAAGGCAGCAGTCTGAATTCTGCAGACATCATCCTTATGATTACCAGCACCACACAGAGGCCAACAGCCATAACTCACAATGAGTGGCTGCTCTAACTCCATGACCTCAGTCTCAGGTGGCTGCACACAGCCAGCCAGTCTGGGACGGAGCCATCAGTCAAGCAACTGGCATGGTTTGACTGGCAAAAAGCCTCCTTTTCCTCCTTGGAATACAAATTGCAGCGTGGGAGAGATGAGCAGCAATATATGATACATCACCTTGGCCTCTTTTCCTACCCTGAGATAACCCACAGGAGATGTACAAGGGCTTCTCTTCACCAACAGGCTCCAGCAACATCAGTGAGCCCAAGAGAAGTGAAAAGTACCAACAGACATCTTTATAGAACTGTTGAACAGACTACAAAATGCTGTTGGGCAAACCCTTCACCTGAAATCCTCATTCTGATTTCACAGAATTTAACATTTCAGGACGCATCTGAGTGTTTGGATTCTATGACTGGTTAACGTAAGGCATCAAGAGTAGATCAGCAGCTACAGACCAGACTCCAAACCCTCTATGCCACACGTGGAGACCCTGCACAAGCCACAGTGGCTTTCAGGGCTTTCTCCGGACCCACACATCTCACAAGCCTTTATGGATAATTACCTGGTTTGCCTTGGAGAATAACAGAGAAACTTTAATCTTTCTGCTGCAGTTCCAGAATATCTTGGGAATTGGAACATTTTCCAAAGCAGTAAAAATTCAGGGCTCAGGTCCATCACTCCCTAAGTGAGAACAGTGACCTTTTACTGCTAGAAAGTACCACCACAACACCACGAGCCATTTCTTGGGCTGACATCTGAATCATCAGTATGTCTGAAGCAGACCCCAGAGGAAAAAAAATGAATGCTTATTGGAAGGTCCTACACAGCAGACAGGCAATTACAGCAGGCAAAGCCTGCAGGCTTAAGATCTTCTACATTTAAGCAGACTAAGTAGAGCATTACTTTAAAATGTTCTCTTGAACAGATCTATTCCATTTAAATTTGCTTTTAGACACATTGATGTCGTTTTGGATATCATCTTTGAAATATACTTCTGAAAGTATTCTCATGGTTTCTTCAGTCCACTCCAGCAAAATATTTTAACCTTTAAAATATTTTGAACTTTGTCATGTATGAGCATATATCTAAAACATCATCACATATAATAGTGAAGTTTTGACTTGGCATACATGATAGGATATGTATTTTCAATAATAAACTTTCTCTATTTGCTGTCTAGATTTTACAGCTCTACTTGTGGATATTATTGGAAACTCCACCAGTTATCTCACAGAAATTTTCAAATCCACTTCTATTCTCTCAGGTTTGCATTTCCTTTGAATGTTTATCATTGTCTTATCTGTCTCATTTACTCCTGGCATGAAAACAACTGTGAAAACGTAGATAAAAGCCTATTGCTCTTACTCAACAGTATTTTTCCTGCAACACATGGAACAAGATACATATATAATGTGTATGTGTGTAACATAGAGATGTGCAGTTCTGTTGTTTCAATATTTTAATTACTAAAAATTGGTGGGTTTGAAAATTATTATTGCATACTGATATTTTCAGCAATTCTGATTCTAAGAGAATAAGTATGGGCTATTTTATCTGAAGACTTTTTTCCATATAAAATTACTTGTAATTTAGAATTTTTAGTTAGATAGAACCTTTTCCCTAAAGATACTGACATTTGGATTTGATGGTGGTCTGAGGTTTTTGTCAAAAATTAGATCAGAAGGAACATACTTGGTCACCTGCCATAGCCAAATGCCATTTTTTGTTTGTGTTTTCAACTGTTTAAGGCAATTCCATGTAAGGAAATCTGGTAACGATGATCTCTTTTATGTTTTTTGTGCCTTTCAGTGCGTCAGAGCAATGACTCTGACTGTGTCTACATCTGTGTGATGGCAGGGCAGACAGGTAAAAGTTAAAATCATTCCACACAAAAATATTGCCCTGATTTTCCTCAGTGATGATTTATTCTGGAAACAAGCCCTTCTTGATATCTTTAAGCATTTTTATTTGCAGGGGAAAATCTGTCTGATTTTTTGGAAATACTAGAAAAGTCTCCTGTTATTAATTACACATTTTCCAGTAACTCATCATCTGACCTAGGTAAGTACATCCCGGAGAACAAAAGGAAACAGGAACCAGAGTGAAAATCATGTCCAGGTAGCTCTTGCAATGAATACTCCATCCTCATTACTTCTACTATAAATATTATTTTTTATCATTGCTTATATAATTTGAATAGTATTATGTAATTGATTGTAGTTAGAATAATATTTATTTTATATTGCTGAAAATTTAATACAATAATTTTATCATAAATGTAAGTAAATTTTACAAACATTTAAATTATTTGTTACAAGGTCTTCTGGTGGAGGAACAAACAAAACCTGCTGGGATGAATTTTACAGAATTCAGCATTGGACTGGGGAGGGTCTCTGGTGCTCTTGAATCTAACTGGGTGCCTTCCATAGCTCTCAGCAGAAATGACCTTCTACCTTTACATGAGTTACCTTCAGAGCAGAGGTGAATGCATTCAGTCATTTTCCTGTGTGGTTCCTCCACCCAAAACTCCTTTGCCAGTTTGAGCTGCACTGCAGGTGCTCACCTTCCACTGTTTCCCATCACTGTCTCCCATTTTCAATGATGGATTAATGCAGGCAGATTGAAATCTGTAGCAAGCTGTGTGTGCCGAAAGTGGTGGGATGTTTCTCTCCTTTTAAAAACAAACAAACAAACAAACAAACAAGATGACACTTGGCCAAAACCCCCTTTAATTAGAAACAACAGTTGCTTCTATGGTAAGCAGAATCTGATCTCTTTCCTTTTTCTCACACAATATGCAGTGGACAGTGAGTGCTCTAACCTTGTCTTCTCACACTTCAAAGACCTAGATTCAATTTTCTCAAGTTTCGTGAAATTTCAGGAAGACTCAAACAAGACACTGGATTCTTCAGCAGAATATGTGTGGACCTTTAAATGTGAGCAAATACTGTCAGATCTAAATTTGTGTTCCCTTTGATTAATGTCTTGACAAGTGATCAGGTATGTTTGCTGCACAGGTAACTGTGATTTTAACTCCAAATGAAGGGTAGCATAAAATTTCTGTGCATCAGCACATGATGTCAGTAATGCATTGAAGAGCTGGAGGATAGAAAAACTCCTGTGAAAAGCCATTTTACCAGAAAAAAAAAGTTTTCTAAAGAGGCAGAGAAGAAGAAAAAAACTGGTTGCCAGTTTCAAACAAAAAAAATAAGATTATTTAAACTTTTTCCTTTTATTTTCTATGGTCTTTCTTTTTCTGTATTATTCTCTATCTATTTCTTTATATGACATTCAGTTGTACTTGAGCATTTCATATACTTTAGTACACTTGACTTTACTACAGGGCTACAAGATAGAAAAGTGCTGATCTGCCCCATTTTTGAAGCCAAAAAGCAGGGCTTTGCACCTGCTTACTTGTAGTAGAAACCCGTCGAAATTCTGTCCTTGACTTCATACCTCCTTGTCATTGAAGATGCATTTCTCTCTTACAAAATGCCTGCATTTTCTGTAATCAATCTCCTGTCTATTACAATTTTTTAACATTTCCTTAATCAGGCATGCCAACCTTTGTTATCTCTTATAGCCACAAGGGTCAGTTTTCAAACTGCAGCATCTGCCCTCCAGTACCTACCTACTCACCTTCAAACAGATAAGACCTTTCTCTCTTTTTACTGTAGTGAAGCAGCTCAGGAAATCAAGCACAAATTATGTGAAGAAAAACACAAAACCCTGCAGGAACATTTCAGTTTCTTTTTTTGTTTATGAAAACCCATACATTAAAATGTTCTCAGTTAAAATTTCAAACATTATTGGAGCTCCCTGTGTTTCCATGGTTAAAATGAAATGGAGAAGTGGCCACTAAAGAGCCAGAGAAGCACTCAAGGTGTAGATGGGATTTTCTGGATGTATTTTAGATGTTATTCTCCCCCAGTGTGTTGCAGTTGCTGCTGCCCTGGGGCACCAGCTCCCCCAGTGTGCTGGTTCCCCATCTCTGTCGCTCTTGCTTCTCCAGCTACCAGGATGCCTCTCGCCCAGAAAGGGGGGGAAATCCCCACCACAAAGTTCCCACCGTGGCCAAAGACAGTTGGAGCCAAAGGATCATGGTTTCCATCACCCCACGTGGAGGCTCCCAGACCCCAAGGCATGGCCAGACCCCCTCTGAGCCCTGGGGGGAGCTTGGCCCCACCGCCAGCCCCGCAGCCCAGCCCCTGTGAGTATGGCCAGAAGCCCTGGAACCTGCTGTGGGGTTTAGCTAAGTATCTCTGAGGTGGAGGATGGAGGCCCCTTCAGGGAGACCACTCTGGGTTACCAGGGAATTGATTACTTTATTGCAGAAATGCCGAAATCAAGTGTAGATTCCATCCTGTAGTTTCTTATCTCTAAGGGAAAAACTTAGTCTTGCTTTCCACAAACATTTCTGCCACTTGAATCTTCCCTCACATTTTTGCTCCAAATTTGGTGAGCAGACCTGTGAAAAAGCAAAATAGAGATGCTTCTTCTGCAGTCCCCTAAACATGCCTTGAAATCCTGTCCTTCACTAGTCCACAGGCTTTTCAAGTTCTAGTCAAGTACAGCTTTTGTTCTTCCTATTTCATACTGGCATTTTTATATGTCACTGGCAGTACTGGGTGAGGGACTCTGGCTGTTGAGCTGTCTCATATGTAGCAATTCTTCTCAGCTGACAGATAAATAATGAATTTCAGGAGGTGCGTGTCTCTCTGTTCCCATAGCTGACATGCCCACGTTTTGGATGCAGACGGTGTCTCCACAAGAAGCCAGCAAACTGATGCAAACAGAGCCAGGTAAGACTGGTCTGGGATAGCTACAAAGTGTGTCAGTTGACACATTTATGAAATAGAAAGTAATATAGAGAAATAGATGACTGATAATGTATCTATGCATCACAGTCTATGTAAGTGTTTATTAATGAACTGTGAGTTCAGGGTTAGTCTTTTATTCTTTTCTGCTGCTCCTTCAATCAACCTGCCTTTTTGCTTTAAGGTGTCAAAGCAAGATCTGTTCTTTTCCCTCCCCTTAGATTTGCCTCCCACAGTACTGTCTATGCCACCATCCTACCGACCTGGTGTGACGCTGAAACTTTACTCTGCTACCAGTAAGTAAATGCATCTCATGCAGCAGAAATAGCAGTATGTTTGAAAGTAATGCAAGATAGAAACATTCCCATGCAGAAAAAACATACATGGTTAATTTGTTTGTGACAGTTCACATATGTAAACCACCCAGAAGGTCCATGGGACTACTTCCCATTTGTTTGTGAATTGTACAAAACTGCAAATTCAAAATATAGATCGTATTGTGGGGATATAATTAACATAGGTATTCTGTGTGGCAATTTTAGCATTGATTGGTAATCAGAGAATTAATTCTTAAAAATCATTCCAAAAGAAAATATCATGCTTTAAATCTCATCATAAATAAAATTATGAAACCAGGTCATACCACGTGAAACCCCTGGAATTGTTATGCATTTACAATACTTCAAATTACTTCCTAAGCTAATAAAGAATCATCATCAGCTAGATTTTCATGAATGCTCAGTTCTCATCTGCTTGTGTTTCTGTGTGGTGACTGTCTAAGAGAAGCATAGATGATGGGTAGTGAAAAGATACCACATCAGCCTAAACCTGTAGGGGTCTTCAATATCCTGTATTAATATTTTAGATAAAACCAGAGGAGTCTAAGGAACTAAAATGCTGGGAAAATAACTTCGGTTTTCCTGGTCATCTTTTTAGCTCTTATCATGCTATTTAATTCTGAAATCAGATTTAGTTTTCTCTCTTACTTCTGTTTAAAGAGCTCCAAATACCAGCGTCCTCCTCTGGTGTGCAACACTATAGACCCTTTAGAATCTAGGATGTTTTGCAAAGGCTGGGAAACATGGATTTCAGTGAGAACATGGATTTCAGTGAGAACATGGATTTCAGTGAGATGGGCGAATTGGAGTCAGCAAA
Source organism: Donacobius atricapilla (assembly GCA_013397315.1). Lineage (NCBI taxonomy): Eukaryota > Metazoa > Chordata > Aves > Passeriformes > Mimidae > Donacobius > Donacobius atricapilla. The sequence continues at coordinate 1,059,911 of WBMY01002960.1, forward strand.
TGCCTCTCTGTGAGAAGCCACGGTGGCAGAGGCTGCCTGCCTGATTCTAGCAGTCATACATTTGGGGAAATAAATCCAACAGTGGGATCCCAAGTAAGAAAGAACATCCATGTTGTTTTGAGGGATAACTCATTGTTCCAATAATTCATTTCTTAAATCACAGAAGTGGGTGCTAACTAATAAAACACGTAAATGTGCATGCCAGAGCGTACAGGGAGGGATATTTTGAGCCTGAATCATTCACAGCAACCATAACATAGATCTTCACTGGCAGCAAAATTTAATCTCAGTGTCACAGCGATGTGACACTTAGATTAATAAAAGAGCTGTCTGTTTACTGCAAAATTTGGTCACTCAACTGCGCCTGACAATAATGTGGCAATTTGAAACACATGGGAGGAAATCTCTGCACAGGAGCTGTGGTTCTTGCCTTTTCTGGCCTCTTGAATAAGTCAATTTCTTAAGAAAGAGTATTCTTAGAAAAGAAAGTTCTGAAATAATTCCTGTTTTTATTAATATTTATGAACTTATGTACTGAACACGAAAAAATGCTTTCCACAGTAGAAATTTACTACAGAAGAGGTATAAAGCATTACTATGAATGGGTGAAAATTTAAATTTCAATGACATGATGTGAATATACAATGCAATCAAAAAATTAAATAGAAAACTAATTGAAAAATAATTTCATTATTAAACAAATATAATATTATGCAAATACAGTGTTAATTTAAAGTGATTGTCAAAAATGAAAACCAAATAAATTTCCTTCACTTTCAGCATTTTTGTTTGACTTCTCTTTCCCAAACAGATTACTCCAAATTGAAATTGCCATTGTTCAATTTGCAGCTAGATAAAACTGAATTTCTGCTGGCAAGACACATGGCTGGAGTACAGCACTTAACATCTGGTTGGCAGGATACTTCTGTAGAGGTTGAAATTCTTAGGAGGGTGGCCTCCAGCAAGTTTTAATTATTCATCGACTTCGTTATTTCTCATCAATTTTAACATTACTTTTCAGGGACATCTTATATTAAAACCTCATTGCCTCATGCTCTGATGTTTGGTTATTAACGTAGAATGTGGTTACTTAAGCAAGGAATCATTAATTTTTGATTTACCCCATGTAGGAAAATATCAAGGCGTGTCAAATGCTACTAAGTGGACAAAGCCTAACTACACTTATGTGAAATTGCTGGGGTGAAAAGAAATGGGTCTCCCTCTTGCCTATGTCTGGCTAATTACACCTGATATTTGTGTTGTGCATTTGACACACAATTGGTTTTCAGAGCAGCCTGTGAGTTTGGGGGCTGCCAGTGTCTGTGCCTTACTCCTCACATACTCCTGCTAACCTGGTCAAGCGCTGCCAGGAGAGAAATAGTTTCATAGCAATCTCTTTCAGGTTGGCAGAGCCTTGATTTTCCTCCTGCCCAAGAATGCCATTTTATATTAAATTTCTTGTCAGCACAAGATGACTCAGGCTTATTTCAACAGAACTTCATTAGTCCAAATTTAACCTTCATAACCTCTGCTATCACATAACATAGCATTTGCCCAGAGCTACAAAGTGTGTGAGACATGTGAACCTGGAAATGCAATTACACTGTCTAAGGAGATTATACTCAGCAGGTAGGCAGTTTATCCACACATGGCCAAAGCCTGCTGCTAGCTACACAAATGGAAAAAATAGTTGACAATCACATCACAGCTGCCCTTCCTTCCTTCCTTCCTTCCTTCCTTCCTTCCTTCCTTCCTTCTTTCCTTCTTTCCTTCCTTCTTTCCTTCCTTCCTTCCTTCCCAGAGCCCCCAGGAGAACATTTGCAGGGATATCCCTTATTCGTTGGAGTAGGGAAGACATTGCTTTGGAGATCATAGCCCAGGTAAGGTAGAGCAAAAAAATTAATGGGACAAGTATTTGGCCTAGTTCAGTGTTGTGTTTTTTTCCCCAGGGTGCCCACAGGGGATGCTTAGAGAGCCCCGCGTGACCTCCCCTCCTGTCACCCTCATAGTGCAGAAGATCAACCCCTGCGTGATGGAGCTCTGTAGGTTCTTTCAGCTTTGCCTCTGCGTTGGTCAGAAAAGATATTCCAGAAAGGAAGCCTTGAGGTAAAACCTGGCACTAGTTTTCCTTCCCTCTGTCTCCTTAAAATACTCCTTCAGGCTTTTTATCTTTTTTCCCCAAGTGGCAATTTTCAATCCACAATTATTGTTTTGGAGGGTCTGTGGCCACTGGCTGAGACCCAAATGTGTCCCAGTACACCAAGCAGCACCTGATCTGGCTTCAGTATTCCAGCTAAGTGAAAAAAGCCCAGCTGCATTTTTCCAAACATCTCATGACATCATTGAGGTTGGAATCTAGCTTTTTATCTCCATATTTAGTAAAAGCAGCATGATATACCGTGCTTATCTGAAGACCATTTAGTTCCAACTCTGCTGCCTTGGGCAGGGACACCTTTCACTGGACCAGGTTGCTCCAAACCCCATCCAGCCTGACCTGGAACACTTCCAGGGATGGGGCATGCACAGCTTCCCTGGGGAACCTCTCCCATGGTCTCACCACCCTCAAAGTGAAGAATTTCTGCCTAATATTTAATCTAAAGCTGCCCTCCTTCAGCCCGAAGCCATTCTTCCTCATCTTATCACTACATGCCCTTGTTCAAAGTCCCTCTCCTTATGAAGGATAACAAGCCTCTTATCTTTAGCTGCATCTCCTATCTGTAACCACATCTTCAGGTACTGTGTTGAATACTATTCCTGGTTTGTGAAAAATGCAAGTTATGTCTGCGAAAGAGTCAAAAGAGTTGCTTCCTCCCACAGTAAGTACATTTTCACTTTATATCTCTACATACCTTGTTATGAAGACATAACAAAGATTTTTGTATATCCACAGAATATTTGTTGTTTTTCATCAGATAACTATTTTATCTCATAATGATTTTTAAAGGATTAAAAAATAAGTATTATTTTACCTTCATGCATGTTTTAATATTTCCTTGTAAAACCTCTTCTAACTAATATTTTCTTGTGTTCTTCCAGCATTAAAGCAAAAATGCCTTAAAAACATCTGTACATCAGTTTAGAGTACTGAGAAATTTTACAGCAAGTTGGAAGACTGGTGGCAGTTTTAATTTTCTTTTTGATTTCTCAGTGTAAAAATCAAAAAGCAGCATATTATTTGCAAATATTTGAAATCAGACAAGTTATTAAGCAGATGTTAACCTAGAAATGTCCTCTCCTTCAAGGCATTGTAAAAATGGCGTGTAAAAACCAGAGGTATTTTATACAAGTGATGTAACTGCAATAAAAGCATTGAAAGGCTTTTAAAAATCTTATTTTATAAAGGATATTTACATGGTTGGCTAGTGAATGCAAATAGTTTCCATTTATTTGATTGACATTTGAGACATAGTAATCAAAATTAACAAATGCAAAATAATTTAAAAGCAACCTGAAATACTGAAGACAAGAAGGACTCTCTGGTGTTAAACACATGCAGATTATGTTCTAAATCAAAAACTTCCATTACTTTAGCAATGTCTGTTGCGCAGTGTCAACCCAGGAAGTGACAGGATTTCTTGTATTTTGAGATATATTTGTGTGACCTCACCAGGATTCATAGAAACATGGAATTATAGTTACATGGTTGGAAGGGACCTTAAAGATTATAGACTTCCAACCTCACTACGTCAGGTTGCTCAGAGTCCCTTGCAATCCAGCTTTCATGTCCTTTATATGCAAGTCTGGTGAATTAAAAATCAGTTCTAAAAAAATGAAAGAATAACCAAATCAATTGCATGATCCCATATTTTTCTATGCTGCAGCACTATTATGCTACTGTCTACCCAGAGTGCATCACCAAGCCATTAATATTGTTTTTAAATAAGAAGTTTATTTGCACTATAGCTGCTGCACATTGATGTTTCACTGAAGAAAGGTGTGTTCAAAGGCAAAGCCAAGGAGAAAAGTGGCAATATGAGCAATGCTGACCCCAGGGAGAGGTGGGATGCAGTAGTTCTCTTCCAAAACACATTTCACTGTTGTACTCAGTAGCATAAGAGAAGAACTTCTGTCATGTCAAAGAGCAGGATAGTTTGGAGAAGTACCAATTACAGCAGATATTGAAAGTTAGGCCAATGGAAAAAATAGGAATGTCGATACAGTGGCTATATGCTGGGAATAAGACATGCTGCTATCCAGAAGGACCGCAACAGGCTGAAGAAATGGGCCAACAGGAACTTCATGAAGTTCAAGAAGTGCCGTAACATGTCCATGGTACTGCCATGCTCTGGGAGATCTCACCCTGTTGCAGCAGCTCTGAGTCTGTGCCCGTTGCCTCTTGTCATGTCACTGGGCACCACTGGACAGAGACTGGCTCTGTCCCCTTTGTACCCTCCCCTCAGCTGTTTACTGGATTGATGAGATCCCCCCAAGGCTCCTCTAGTGAAGAGTCCCAGCTCTCTTGTCCCCATCCCATGAGAGATGTTCAGTCCCTTCAACATCCCTGTGCCCCTTCTCTGAACTGTCTCCATTTTTTCTGTGTCCGTCCTGTGCTGATGAGCCCAGAACTGGACACAGCCCTGCAGGTGTGGCCTCACCAGTGCAGGGGAGGGGCAGGACCCCTCCCTCAGTCTGCAGGCAGCACTTTGCCCAATGCAGCTGAGGGCATCCTGAGCCTTCTCTGCTGCAAGGGCACATCTCTTACTCCGGTCCAACGCTGTGTACAGCAGGACCCCAGGTCCTTTCCTACCAAGCTGCTTCCTAACTGGGCGGCCCCCAGCACATACTGGTGTATGGGGCTGCACCTCTCCAGGTGCAGGACTTGGCACTTCTCATTGAACTTCACGGAGTTCCTGTTGAGGTCCTTCTGGATGGCAGCGTGACCCTTCGAAATGCCAGTCACTCATCCGAGTTCAGTGTCACCTGCCGCCCTGCTGAAGGTCCATTCTGCCCCATCATCCACATCGTTAACGGAGACGCTAAGCAGGGCTGGGTGGGCCAAGCACTCACTGCTGGAATGCACCACCAATCACTGGCTTCCAAAGAGACTTTGTGCCACTGGCCACCACCCTTGGGGCCCCACCAGTCTATTTTTAACCCACCTCCCCAGGCACATCCAGCTCAGATATAAAGAGCTACTCCACAAAGATCTTACAGGTGACCATGTCTAAGGCCTTCCTGAAAACCTTGTAGGTCACAGAGTCAAAGGGCCTTTTGCTCATGTATCTTTATAATTCCCAATTGTCAGGCTGCTCCCTTCTCCATGCTACAATTCAGTGTCCAGTTTGTCTCTCCTGATGGACTCTTTGAAGGGTAGCTGTGTCTGGCCCTGGCAGAAAGCACACCTTCCTGATGAAAAGCAGCCTTCCCAAAGCTCACTGAATCAACCTTCTCCTGGATTCACTCAGCCTTGGATCAGAGCCACCGTGCATAGATTAAAGAAGACTTCCCAGCCCTGAGGAATGCTGGTGTTTAAAGCTGTATAAAGTCTCACTCATCTTTCACCACTGAACGCTACCTCTTGCTAAGCTATTAAAGCCATATTCACATAGCCAAGAGATTTTGTGAGTGATTAGTAACAATGGGATGACTGTTACTTAATTACAGCCAAGAGTATTAGGGAGAGTTATTAAATGGTGAAGGCACCTGCAGAACAGACCTTTCGGTATAGATCCTTTACATGGCTGGAGCCATATTACCAGATACACTGTGGGCATAATGACTCTAAGGAATCTCGTGGCAGAAGTAATTAATAAATGTTGAAGTGGCTTTGATAAAGGAAGTGATCACATGAGTGAGGTCTATATCCAAGTGGGTATAAATAACTTAGCATGGCTTTGCTGATCTTCATTTGTTTTCCATCCAGCTGCTTTAGGATAATATCCCTCAAGGTAAGTCTTTCTGGATGTTCTCTATAATAGGGAAGCAGGAAGAAAACAATGTAGAATAAGCTATTTGTGACTTAGGAGTAATAGACAAAAATATAGGCAAGAGATTTGGGAAAATAGACTATAAATATTTAGAGCTGTTAGTTTTGTAATCTCACTTCCTGATGAGATATTACAAGATTTTCTATTAGAAATGAATTCCATATTCGAGCTCAGAAAAGCAGATAATAATCAGTAGGTACATATTTGAAAACTGATATATATATATATATGTTCATTTATTTGGCTGTAAAAAGCTCTATGCCTGACTTACTTGGAAAATTGTTCTAAATTTAAAGCAATTTGTGACTGTAGTTAAAAACCAATCTATCATCTTCCATTTAATGAATACTAGTGCAACACATTTAGAAGAATGTTTAACACACATTTCTTGAAGATCTCCAAATAATACCATGTTTCTCATTAGGAAAATTTATGATATATTAGATCAGTCTCAACACAGATTAGAATAAATGTTTGACTATAAATTTTTGTGATATGAAACAAATATAATGGATTGCAGATAAACTGGATTTCATAGATGTAATATCAGAATAATAATTCTTCATTTGCACAGTGTTTCACAATATCTTCATTTAAACATAACAAATATTTGAACAGTCTGTAAGATGGACGTCTGTAAGAAGGAAGATGTGAAAAATGCTGGCAAAACAAAAGAAACTGAAAGTGCACCATTTTATTCCTACATGGCAGTTTCACAGAGTCTGTTGACTCAAAGCAATACCAAAATAAATATTGATAGTCAGACTTTTAGAGAACATTTGTAAAATAAGGAAATACAAGGCTCATCATTTCTGTAATATGTGCATTTACTATGATAAGGGTAAAAACTGAATTTTATCAAGCAGAAATATATCCAGGCTACAAAAGAACGATTTCCCAAGATGGTGTCTTTCCAATCCCGGATTAAAGAGATAACATTCTGTCTAATATTTTCCTTAAATTTACCAGGCACATCAGTCTTCTGTGTGACTTTTTTTCTTGTCTTTGGATTAAACAAAAAATGATTGTATTTCTGCTGGTGTCAATGTCCGTGGGGGTGTACAGTGGTAAGTGGCAATGTATTTTTATGATTATTTGCGTTATGTCAAAATATGACATATGAGCATTTGGAAACAATCCCTTAGAAACACACCTTCTCTCTCCTCAAATTTTGGTGTTCAACACCCAAATGAACTTGAAGATATTTCTTTATGAAGTTCTTATAAAATATTTTTCTCAAGACTTGTAGTGAAGCAGCAAAATATGTGTTGGGGTTAAAAATACAGCCAAAAAATTGCAACTTCTTTTTGCTAGCATTTTGTCATTATTGAAGTCATTAAGACTCCAAATTTATAAGTTTTACATAAAGCGATTCTACTCAATACATTTGTATTGTCTTAATTCTCCAAACCGTTCAGTGCATCCTAAAATATAATCCATATCCTGCTAAAGCTCCTCTTTTGAATCTTATTGTGAATAGGATTTTTCTTCATATAACTCTTTAGATTTTATTGTCATGAGTGAATGACCTTCCCAGAGTCAGTGTTGGGAAAATATCTCAAATTTCTGCAGTCTCTGCACTGTGTAGGAATGTCAGTAAGAGTTCTGATGTGCAAGGGAAGAGAAGGACTCTTAGAAGATCTATCATCATTTCTGGTCAATCCATGGGGATATTTCTAAAGGGAAGAGAAAACTCAGGACCCCAGCATAGGAAAAAAAAAAATCTGCACTGACTTTCACCAGCTTCACCAGTTATTTCTCTTCTGAGGAGTTACTTGCAATTCAGAAAAAGAAACAGGTCTAACACAAAACATATAGGCTTAAATGATGAAGCTGACCCTTAAGACCCCAACTGTACAGAAAGAATATACACATTTCCCACTACAGTGACAACAAATGCCAAAATAACTGCACTATTTATTTATTTATCTAAAAAAAATTTATATTGATAGTGCACTCAAAAATATCTGGACATTCATACATTTTTCTGACAAAATATTTGAAGAAAATTTCCCCCAAACATTAAAAGGCTGTGCAACAGTGTTTAGATTCTTTCTCCCTAGCTAAATACAATTAGAACATGAAGATTTAAAGTGTTACCATGTTTAGGTTTGGGCAGGATTATTGATTTATATTTCTGTGGGATTTATTCTGCTGACCTCTACTTTGAGACTGAAGCAAATATCTGTGCATGAAATAGCATCTTTAAGAGGAATTAATGTGATTTACCTTGAATAAATCAAATAGTTTGGGTTTGCTGCACCCCGAATTTTTCTGGCACAGTTGAGGCTTTTGTTTCCCAAGGATTATCATTAGTGCATCTATGCCCTGTATTAGAACATTTTAGTGAGCCATGGCTGAAAAAGACAACTGGAGGTGCAATGATGTTTTTCCACGGGCTTATTTTAGGCAACATTTCAGAAAACTGTTGTCAGGTAGGAAAATCAGAGATGTAGCCCAGAAACAATTTTATATGTAAACATTAAACTGAACATTAAAAGAAATTCCATGGATAAGGTATGTAATGGGAAAGCCCAAGAGCTGATGTATCATTCAAGTCTCCTCAAAATGACCTGAATTTTTTAATAGGTTTTAGAGGGAGGTGAGACAAGTTGCTATCCCCAGGTTCTTCTGGGATATAAAGGATTGCTTTTTGTAGTGAAATCTTTCACTGCCTCTACAGGGAACGACATAGGATCAGTGGTTCCAAATACATGATTCCAAAAGAGGAAAAGAGAATAATTACTCCAGAAAGTATTTTCTCCTTGTTCCTCTCATCCTCAATTTAAACAAAAGTAAGCAATCTTGTTAGCAAACGTTGGTTCATTGATCTTGACATGGTGACAATTAGAAAAGTTTTTCTTTGTAATGAGAGGATTAGAAGAGTCAATGGTTTACCAAACTCCTGAGCAGACATTCCTCTCCAGGGGAACTTGAAATATTTATGTGTTAATTGGGTGTTTCAGTTTGCTCAGAAGAACTAAATGCAAGTGAAGGTACCGGAGCAATCACAGCTTCCAGTACCCCTGGAATATGATTTTGTTAATTTTCCCCTCTGATGCATTTCAATTTTATGCGATTTCCATGATTTCCACACATTTTGCTGAAAGAATCAAATGATTAATGGCTATTCCTTCACACTTAGTTTGAGCTGTGGTGTTATGCAGTGTGTCAAACCTGACTCCAGTTGCACTTGACAGAACCTGGCCCAGGTGATGTTTGTCATTGCAGAGGAAATACAGGCTTTAAGCCAGAAAATAAAGGTTAGTTTTTCTTTAGCAAATGTGTGTACAAATATAGCATTCAATGCTGGTTTTTTTGCACCATTATTTCGCCTGAAGCTAAATTCCTCATGGCCATGAAACTTTCAACAGACTTGTTCCAGTTCTGTGAAAAGCGCAGCCTTTATTGGGAGACTTTTTCTGGTTTGTGGAAAGCAATTTGCTCTCCTTAGTCCTGCTGCAGGGAAGGATGCTTTTGATGAGTCACTGTTTATCTAATAGCTTCTCATTGTGACCAAGAATTTCAGGAAAAAGAATAACACAATAGAAAGCACCTTTTCCTCACTCACTCAGTCCTGTATCCATACTCTGCAACTGAACTTGAGAAATTAATTGCTGGGAGCATATGACTGTTACCATGAAAATCTTGTTCACACCACAAAAGTTGTGGACATCCTGAGAAAGCACTTATATATGATCTTAAAAAAAAAAAATCTTATTCTTCCTAATCCTTTGCTAAACATAGAGTTAAGCCTTCTATCTAAAAACTCCACTACTCTGCTTTACTTTTACACCTATATTTATTGCAGGAAAATGTAACAGATGAGCAAGACAACTGTCAGCTTTTCCCAAAATTTTTACAGAGAGAAAAGACAGCTTTCCTAATGCCAGTTATTCTGAGACATAAGTGATGCCATGAATTTAAGGTTATGGGCTTTTTTGGTTTTAAATATTTAAATTCTTGAGACAGTAAATACCCTTTACTTACTTCTTTTTTTATTTTTTTAAGCCAAGGTTAAATAAATCCAAAAAATTACACTGTCTTCTGAAATAATGCAGAGGAAAAGAACAGGTTAAAAAATGGGAAGGGAGAGAACAGATATTAGATTTTACACTAATTCAGGATTTGACCAACAGAAAAAAAATTACAGTGTTGAAAATACACCAAATCTACCATGTCATCTTCAAAAGGAAGAAGATATAATTAACTTAAAATATAAAGAGTTATAGGAAGAGCGACAATGAGGCAATAAGGCAATAGCCAAGATGAACTCAGAAAAAACAAATCACTTCAAATAACCCTGCTTCACATTATAGCACAGGGTTACAGAGTATTTGGGACATAGGTGGGCACTAAACCAATTTTGTGTAATTCTACTGTTTGTCCCAGTAAGGGCTACTGTTCAGATGAGAACAAGAAGACAAGGGTTAGCTCATCCTCAGCAGCAATACCTGCTTAACAGAGACTGGTTTTTGAGCTGAAGCGGATGTGAATTACCAGTCCACACAGCCCACACCAGTACAATTCTGGGCTTCCCAGGGTGGGGGTGGAGCTGAGCAAGTACTTCATGATTTGATAAATCAGCTTACCTGTAAAGGGAGATATTCAAAATGCCTGCAGTATGTCATAATGAAATATATATTGCTGGTTTATTGTGATCTTTTGGGGTTTGGTTTTTTTTGGGGGTTTTTTTGGGTTGTTTTTTTTTTTTTACTTCTAAAACTTTTTCTTCTCATATTAATTTGCTGAGGTAGGTGGCCAAGAACTGAAGCCGCCAGCATTCCTGCCAGAACTGCTTAACACACCTGAAAGAATCTTGAGTAAGAAAGGTTTAAGCTTTACTTTCTGCAATAATGCATGGCAGTGGGAATCCTTGTACTCCAGAATAGGAACTTACCTCAAAATGGTTTAACAACTGAAGTGAGACCAGGGGAAGTCTGGGGACACTTACTGTAATTTTTTTTTTAATAAGCATGGTTTGTTTGTTTATTTTTTCATTCAGACAATGCCACACTCTTCAATGGAGTCTTTCAAAATGTGGAAAGTGTTGCATTATTTTTTGGTATGTACCTGTTTCTGTTGTAATTGAGCACTGAATGGAATTTCTGTGGGGTTTGTTTTTATTTATTTATTAAGATGAAGCAGGGATTTTTGCAGGTGCAGATCTCGCCAAAGACCACTGTAACAGCAAACAGTGCTGAGTGTCAAGCACTGTCCAATGTCACTGCCTTTTTTGGGCTCCGTGCTCCTGCAAACGTCACCTGTGTGTGACCCACACCTGCCTCACCTCTACTTACCAGGTGTTTTGCGGCTGTTCTCTTTCCAGACTGCCTGGGTTCTCACTTCACCTGGTTGCAGGCCATCTTCACTAACTTCCCTGCCCTTCTCAACTTTGTGAACAAAATGAAGTGTGTTACTGGGTTTTGTCCCAGGGATTTTGAAGACTACGGCTGCTCTTGCAGGTTTGAGATGGAAGGGCTCCCCGTGGATGAAGCTGATGAGTAAGTCATACCCATGAGAGGTCCTTTTCTGCCCTGATTGGCAATAAATGCCCTCATGCTCTGATTATCCAAAGCATAATACCTATATAAATGATTTAAAAACAGTAATAAAAAGATTTATTTAGGGGTAAGTAAGACTCACACCATCTGGCTCTAGTGAGAGAAAATGTAATCTCAGGCCAGGACAATCAAATAGTTGTTCAATTATATCAGCTGGAGATGTGAAAGGAAATTCAAAGAATCAAGATACATGCATGTCTGTGAAGAAAATGGGTTTTCCAACAATGTAATGTATTAATTCCCTGAGTGAAGACAGCAATGGCTCAGAAAGGGCTAAGCTTATAGATAGGTAGAAATTCATCCATCCACTCTGCAGCATGGGATGGCTGGGAAAATGGAGATCTAACCCTGCTATGGGAAAAAAGCCATGGGACTTCTCTGTGAAAGGTTTTCTGAACAATTGTGATGACATCCTGAAATGGGAGCTTGAGTCAGTTCAATGGATTGATACCCAAGAGCTGAGCACCTGGGCTTTTGCTTCACTCAGCTTCATTTTAATGCAGAGCAGCACAAACCCAGAAACCGCAGAAACATCCATCAGCAGGTTTGTCCTGAGAATCACCCACACAGCCAGTTTGTATTTACAAATTGTTTTGCAGCCCTGGGGTGAGGTTTCCTTACCAGCACAGAATTTCTACTGCCGTGTGCAGCAAACAGAGACTGATTATTGCTTTGCCACTGACAGATGTGCTCTGCATTCAAGGGAGCCTCCAAACCAGTGGCTTGTGTGTCTTTCCCAGAGACAGTTCCCACAGTGTTGCAATTGTTTTTCACTGATTTTATTTCTTAGAAATTAGTTTTGCAAATCCTGGGCCTTGTCTGTGCCATTTCTGTTCCAAAGAAAAGGGCTCAATGCCTCACAACAGGTTTTTAAGCCACTGGAAAGTACTAGTGCCTATAAGACCAACCTTTTCCCATTTCCCAGAGTAGCTCATTGTCATATCTAAATTAGGAGCCAAGCTGACCTCCAGAGACCTTGTGAAAGAGAAGCAGGCCCAGACGACAATCCATGTTTTACAATGTCCTGCTTGCAAAGAGAAACTAAGCAAATTTTTAGATTACCTGCTACAGTAAATGTTGATGCAATTGTGAATCTTCAAACAAAAAAAGAAGTACAGAGAGTTTGTGTTAGACTTCTTTTGCAGTTAGAGGAGCTTTTAGATGCTAACATCTCACTAGACCTCAGGCGGGGTCAGAAGACTGTTGAGACATCACCAGTTAGGTGTTCAAAACCCTGCTCCCGATGGAGCTCACCCTGGAACAAGGCACAGTAGAATTTGTGGTGCAGAGGAGCCATCAGGCCTTTCTGCTGAATGCTATTTGCCCTCACTTTTTTTAGATAAATTACTTGGACTCCTTCTCTGGTAGTGAAGACAAATTAAATAGTACGATCATTATTTATTAATACAGTCACTGATTTAATATGAAATTCTTTCTAAATATAGGAGGTTAAAAAGTGAATGTGTAGCCTAGAAGGACTCCCTAGAAGGGAGCCTGGCAAGGAGCAGGTGTCAGCCTTCCTGGCAGCAGGGGCTGGGTTTGGATGTTCGTGTTGTCCTTGCCTTCAGCATTGTCCAGGCCAAATGCAACTCAACAACAGAGCTGTGTTTTGAGTCCATTTCTCTGAAATGAAGGTATTTCAATCTGAATCTAACAGCAAGACCCTTTAATCTATGTAACAATCTTACCGGGGGTAAATGATGACTATTTTACTGGTGTTTCATTTACAGCTGATGTCAGTGCACAGAAGGGTTGTGTAGATGGTTTGTCTGCAAAAAAAGGGCTGAAGAGAGGAGAGGATTGAAGAAGAGCTTGTTGGTTTAGTTGACTTTTTATTCCTATTTAAAGATTAAGTGGACCTGATTTTTCAGCCTTCTCTTGTGTCTCACAGTTTCATAGTTCAGGTTGTTTCTCACATACGAGTGTTATAAATAGAAGCAATGTTTTCCTTAGCTTAGGGAGTTTACATTCTTTGTATTAGACATATGAACAGCTGATGGACAGTTGTCTTCACCAATGGGATGCGGAGAGGTGTCAACCTTCCCCCCAATCCCTAGCCTGTGTAGAAATACCATATAAAGTGGAGTCAGATTTTTTAATAAACAGTTCATGCCTTCTCACCAAGGTGAGTGTATGTGTGTGTGTTTGTGTGTCGAACAGTGACAGTAGGCAATTTGAGGTTGGCAGGACAGCAGGGGTGCAGGAAAACACAAAGTTTCTGACTGCCTATGTTGTATAGTGGCAGGAGAAAACTGTTTTACTCCAATGTGAGGAAAATGTTTTGTGGTCCTTTCCCATGGTTAAATGCTGCATTTCAATTGTGATTGTTGCATATAAGTACAAGAAATAGAGGATAAAACTACATGTATTTATATAGTGCCAACGAGACATAGGATTTCGCGTTGCAGAGCCATTAACCCGCCATGAGTGCCAGGTTCAGTGTCCAAATCTGCAGTGAGAAAGGTTGGGACAGGACTGGATCTAAGATCTGTAGAGCTGACTTCTGGGGTTTTGCTTGTCAGTGAGCTGACAGTGCTGAGGGGAAGTATTTGTGCACTGGTAGTGGATTTCTTATTTAAAGTGCCTGTAAAGCTCTTGCAAGCACCCGGGCACTACAGCAGGACAGAAATGTTGGGTCACCCACAGCAGCCAGACCTCCTCCCACCACTCAGTTTTGCATGCAGCTGTGGTTATCCCACCAGTCTGACCCAGGGAAAGGCAGCACTCGGCCTTTCTTTTTTCTGGGGATCACACCATGGACCCCCTTTTCTCCTTTGGCATCTTTCGCGGTTCTGCGTAAGAGCCACATGACATCACTGCAGTCTGACCTTGAACTGAAAGGAAATTGTTTGAGCTCTCTGTTATTTCCTTTTTAAGATGCTGTTTTCAGCACCGTAAATGCTATGAGGAAGCGCTGGAGATGGAGTGCACGTGGGACCCATCAAAGATTTCTGCAGATGTCAGCTGCTCTACAAAAAACCTGACTTGTGGTGAGATTGACTTGTCAAAAGAGCTTAACACTGGAGCCTCACTGTGACCAGAAGTTCGTTCTGGTCTACCTACCAAAAGTCATAGACAAATTAATCAGAAACCACCTTCACTTCCCAGAGCTCCTCCAACAGGCAGCCTCTTCCTGGGGTTTCCCTTACTTTGTAGGACCACTAAGCATTGCTTGAGATGTCTCCATCCATCAGAAATGCAGCAGATGCATGAAAAACAATCTTCTTCTGAGGCATCAAGGCCTGATTTTTCTGCTCTTTGAGGGATCAAATTCTTTGTTCAGAGGGTGATGCACACTCCTCAGGTACAGCACTATCACCAGTGAGGGCAGAGATCATGTCTTATAACAGGAGCTATTCCATGCAATGCTGGTACAGGCCTGACCAGAGTGCAGTGGGGTTCTTTAATGCCTAACAACGTGTAATATAATTTTTCATCAAGTATTGGCTCTCAGAAAAGACTCTATGCTAGAACATGGTTTGAGGATACCAGCAAAGAGGAGCAGAATCCCCAAAGTAACACCCTTACATCCTATTTACACAACAATCTGATCCAATTTCCATTTCTTGTTTCAAATTAAAACAATTTTTTTCCATTTAGGCAAATCTCTAATGGTCCAAGTGCATTTAAACATTAAAAATGCTTTTTAAGCTCTTTCTATATAGTCCCCATCACAAATACGAAATAGATGTGTGACAGCTATGAAAAGTCAATGTTTTTTTAAACTCTGAAAGGAAGGAGATTTTGAAGAGGGAAAATAGTATTTCCTGGGAAACTGTTTCACATCCTTTACGTTAGGAAGAAATTCTTAACTTTGAGGGTGGCAAGGCACTGGCACAGATTGTCCAGAGAAGTCATAGGTGCCTCAACCCTGGAAGTGTTCAAGGCCAAGCTGGATGGGGCTTGGAGCAACCTGGTCTAGTAGAAGGTGTCCCTGTTCATGGCAGGGGGTGGAAGGACATGAGGTTTAAAATGCCTTCAAATCCAAGCTGTTCTAAGGGTCTCTGATTCTTTATAAGGAGAAAATCACATCTCACATGAAAGGTTTGGATTGCGGACTATGACTTCTTGGAGTTAGAAGGAATATTTTAATGAAGTCCATGAAATGTTAAATGCAGTAACAGCTGGATTAAGTTTTCCATGGAAAAACTAGAGCATTGCTCTGTAGTCCTCAATACTCTGCAGACACAACCAAAGAGGTAATAATTTATTGACAGCTATGCCAGGCTGCATCAACTGGTGTTTAAAACAAGGATTGGACTGTGAAACTTGACCATGCTTTGCATGGAGAAGCACAGCATAAATCGATTTGCACTGACAAAATACAGACACAAACCTTACAGGGAGGAAAAAGCAGAAGGTGGAAAAGATTTTTCAGAAGTGCCTTGTTTGGATTTTTGCTTTATTTCCAGAGTCTGTGGATTCCTGTGAACAGTTCCTCTGCACCTGCGACAAAGATGCCATTGAATGCTTTATGAATGCACAGATTAACTCCTCCTTGAATGGGCTGGATGTCTCCTCCTGCCCATCTCCAGTTACAGGTAATAATAGGAATCTGATTGACTGCCCCTTCCTGCCAGCTTTTCTGCTGGCATCAAATGTGACCCAGCGAGAATGAAGCAGGAGCTGTGTGCTTTCCTTCTATAAATCTGGTCTCTGTTTCACGTGTCCTGTCCATTTACTGCAACTTGGGCGAACACCAGGAGAGAAGGTGGTGGCAGACTGATTGCTATCCTGGAGCAGGGCCAGGATAGGCTTCTGAGATGGGGAAGGGGGCTGGAGCCCAGGAGAGGAAAGAGACAAAGGCTTGGGGGAGATTCTTTTGCTGTTCTCAGTACTGAGTGGGGTGTGGAGAGAAGATGGAGCCAGACTCTTCCTGGAGGTGAACAGGGATAGGACAAGAGGCAAGGAACACAACTGCAACAGGGAAATTCCAGTTAGATGTGAAGAATTTTTTTTATTCAGGAAGCTTCTTCCACCTGTAATGAATGAGTGATACTTGTGATGAGGTCACTAGCGGGAAATGCTGAAAATATTGCTAACCCAAATCTTCCCTTAAACCATTCAAAAACTTACTGGAAAAGCAAAAACAGGCTTAGTCTGTTCATTTACTTGGTTTCTATTCTGGAAGGAAAAAATATCTGCTAAGGATGGAGGGGATGTTTATCCCCATGGTCACACACTGATCCGTGCTCTGTAGCTGAAATTACAGCCTTGCAAGAGCAAATGCCTGCCCCATGGGAGCAGGCCTGGATTAAAAACTTCATTCATATGGATTGCAATCAGAGCATGGCAGGGGCAGCACCTCTGGGCTTCCAGACTGAGGGAGATGTGAAAAAGCAGAGTTAGATTTCCTGCTACTTTGGCTCACACTCACAGCCTCCAGTGCTAAGGACAGACACACATGCACACACCTGTATCACACCCTGGATGTGTGCATACCCTCCTGAATGTATCAAGGGGCAGGAAAATACCCCAGGAAGGTTTGCATCAATGCCAGGTAGTTGTCTTTTTTTAAGATAGTAATCTTTCACTGGGATCAGATGCTCCTAATATACAGTATGGTAGATCCAGCACACTAAAAATAAAGGGGAGATTGTTTGGTGCTAACAGGAAAATCATGCTGATTTCATCACTGCTGATAAAGACAGATTCAATTTTAGTTCACTGGATGCCTCTGCTAATTTTAGGTACCTGATTATATTTCAGTAGAATTTAATATCAGCAAAGTATAAATACAAAAAAAATACTTTAATACTGCTACTGTAATTATAATAATATTTACAAATAAGTTCTCTTCTGATGACTCTGATCATATTATGCCATGATACAGTCTAAGGAGCACCCTAAACCATGGGTTTCTGGAGTAATTTTTTTTTTTTCCAGAATTGGTTCATCAAGGGATTGATGACACAGGAGCTGTGACTGCATCTGTGGAAGAAGGTTTGCAATTTTGAGAGAAAAAAGCCCTGCTTTCAGCTTCCAAAAGCTGAGAGAATACAAGATGTTTGCTTCCTTTCTGCCCTTCTAAAAGGACTGGTGTAAAAGTAGATGTAATGTTTTGGTGATGGATTCAAGATTGAATGGGAAGGTGCAACTTTTCAATTTGTGCATCTAATGTGTTTAACCAGTGTTTACAGTAAGTTTCCCAAGGGCTGAGAATGAACATTCTGCAACAAAATCTGTTTTCATCAAAACAGCCTTTTTTTTTCCCTGGGAACACAGGTTGGAGCAGATAGGCTGTTTGGCAGAGATGTCCTCTGTGGGTGCCAACCATTGGACCCAGAGCCAATTGCATCTTTCTTGTCTTTAAAAGATATTGAATTAATTAAGATCAAGCAGTTGCACAAGGAAATTCTGAGTGTGGTTTGTGCCAACGAGTCACCAGTTTGGTGGTTTATTTACTTGTAAGGAAGAGATCCAGGCTGAAACCTCCTCACTCTGGAGCCTCCTTGGCTCTAAACCACAAGACCAAGTGGTTTTCCTGACAGTCCTCTTTTTCTTTGCTACAATCAATGGTTTTCTTATGAGGAGTGGGTACTTGCAAAACCTCAGTGCTGCAGGGTGAGAATCTGTTCTCCTCTTGCCTACATGGTTGGTGAGCACTGCAACACAGGAGGCCAGGGACAGAAGCACCCAAAGCCCTTGGTAGCTCTGGGAGGGGACACCTTGTAAGAGAGAGCCAAGATAAGAAGTAGAGAGGGAGACCAGTCTTAGACTATTTAACGCCTGGAAGTTCACACAGAGGTATCTCTTTTCTAATTGGTTCTTCTCTGTAACTTCCTGGAAAAATCACTTCTTGGCCAAACTATCACACCCAGTTTAGCTGCTGCGCTCTTGTTTTGTGGCTCCATCACAAGCAAAACCACACTGCTGTTAAGGGAGGAGTGGCATCAGAGCTTTTTGGAAAATAGACTGGGGATGCTGGTCCATGGTTGCCTCAACAGGAACCAGTGTGTGCCCAGGTGGCCCAGAAGGCCAAGGGCACCTTGACCTGTGTCAGCAATAGTGTGACCAGCAGGACCAGGGCTGTGATCACCCCTCAGCATCATGAGGCTGCACCTCGAGTGCTGTGTGCAGTTCTAGGTCCCTCATTTTAAAAAGGACATTGAGGTACTGGAGTGTGTCCAGAGAAGGGCAGCAAGTCTGATGAGAGGACTAGAGAACATGTCTTCTGAGGAGTGGCTGAGGCAGGTGGGTTTGTTTAGTCTCGAGGAGGAGCAGGCTGAGGGGGACCTCACTGCTCTCTACAACCACCTGGCAGGTCAGGATGTAGTGAGGTGGGTGTAGTTAGTCTCTTCTACTGTGCCCGCAGGGAAACAATCAGAGGAAATGTCCTTAAGATGAGACAGGGGAGATTCAGATTAGATATTAGAAAGATTTTTTTTCACTGTTCAGGTGCTGAGACATCGGAATAGGCTGCCCAGGGAGATGGTGGAGTCACTCCCCCTGGAGGTGCTTGGGAGGTGTCAGGATCTGGCGCTGGGTGATGTGGTTTAGTGGTTTAGGGGTTACAGGGACAGTGCTGGGTTGACAGTGGGATTGGGTGATCTGAAGGTCTCTTCCTATCTTGATGATTCCATGATTCTCTGTTCACAGACCCCACATCTGCCAAGCACACAAGTAACATGCATTGGATATGTGCAACCAGGCCTTTGCTTAACCCAGAAAATCACAGAGTGGTTTGTGTTGGAAGGGGCCTTAAAGATCATCTCATTCCAAACCTCCTGTCCTGGAAGGGACACTTTCCACTAGACCAGCTTGCATGGGGAGAGGTAGAAAGCTGGATTTTTTTGACAACCTAAGAACCTAATTGCAAGTTTTAGTGTCCTCCTCTGTGTGTGCCATTGCCCTAAGAGTGAATCTGGAATATGAAAACCACATGGAAATTGTTTTTTAAAAAAACAATATTTCTGACATTTAAAGGTTTATGGGTTTGTTTTTTATATTTTTAAATAGCAGCACATGCACAAGCATAGGTACCTGAAAAAGCTTTATGCTGAATGTAGTGCTGACTGTTCCTTCATATCTCTCCTGTTTTATCAAAGTAGTTTTTTACCATATTTTTCATTCTTACCTATCAGCAGCTCCAGTATTAGTTCATGTTTTTCTATCTGCTTCTGGGACACTTTGTTATAGAAAAGGGAACTCCTGAAAGAGTGAGAGCACCTGTATTTGCACTTCTGTAGCAATCTTTTACTTCCTGAAAAAAACAATTACTCCTTCTCCCTAATGAGGCACAGTCCATTATAACACTCCAAGTATTACCAAAGAAAAAATTCCTGTATTAGGAATTTCTGAAAGCTGAAAATAACACAGGTAACATTTCTAATCAGTCTTTAAAGGAAACAGTTGGAGAACCATGTACTGTTTAACCAGTTGTCTCCCTGTTTAAGCCCAAAGAAGCTTCACCATTGGCAACGGTGGAAGCCACATTAAACCAAAGCTAAGTATCACAGAAAAAAATCTTTCAAAGGCAAAAGAGTTATTCTTCACATCACAACATCCTAACACAGAAAAAGAAGTGGAGATGATTTTTTAGATCATTTGATAGCTATGTTTATAATTTCTCAAAAGGTAGCTAACAAATGAAAATCATTTTATCAGGTAAAAAAGTTAGTTAGAGGTTAGGGAGCTATTTGAACCTATGGCTGCCCATCCATACCTGACTTTCAGTGCAGGCAAACACAAGGTGTACACAAGGAACACAGCATCCTTCTGTGCACAACACTGGGATGCCAGACCTAATCCTGTTTAGTCTATTTGTCTGTCAAATGGACTTAATATTGAATTTCCCAATACAATAATATTTATGCTGCTTCTTTCATAGAACCATAGAATCCTGTGTTAGTGCTCTGTACATTATTTTCATGCAATGAGATTAATTTATCAGTATCACTTTGTCTATAACCATCAATATACCACTGACAAAAATAGGCAAACGTCTATCCATGATACGTGTGGATCTTCCTGTTTTCAGAAAAAGCTCTTCTCAGCAACCTGACTGTTCGTAACTGTGCTGGCAATGTGTTTCCTGAGTTTATATTTTCTGTTTTCAACAGTGGTTTCTTTTAAGCCCCGTGACATAGTCTTGGCAACTTCCAAAACCAGAGGTAAGAGTCATTAAACTTTTGTTGACAAATCTGGGACTCCTGACTCCAGGTCAAGATGGATTTTCATTTACAAAGCTCTGTGGTGTCACAGTTGAAAATCTCCATCACAGGATTTCTAGATAACATTTCTTCTGCTGACTTGCACATCCTTCAGCAAAACACTTCACTTCTCCTAATTACTATCTTTATAAATCCAGACTGTTTGGTTAAGCTTTATAATGCTTTCAGAAATGCATGGCAGAAATTCAGCTGGCAGGTCACTACCATGATGCCTCTGTTTTTTGTACAGTTACCTCAAGGGACCACAGAGGCACAGCTCCTGCTCCCCCCACCCTCTCGATAAAAGGTCAGTGATCCTCAGTTTTCCTCTTTCTTTGACTGACACAGCAATTCTTCATCTAAAAGCACCACAGTTAAAACTCTGCATGGTAGCAACAGGGCTGCTGGCAAATCAAATTTAGATCAGGGTCAGATAGCAGATACACAAGCAATAAAACCTGGCTGAGAAGCATTAGCTGCTCCTTGCCTCCAGCCACTTATTTGCACTCCTCATCCAAGTATTTCTGAAAGCCTCTCCACATAAGGTTTTATGATAAAATGGTTGTTTCTGTAAATTACATTCACAGCATCTGCTGCCAGAAGGGTTCATTTTGATTTTGCCTCCTCCTTTATTATAGATAATTTCACGGAACTCCCAGTCTTAAACCTGTTCCAGCTTTCACAGACGTGCTTTGAGCACAGTCTCACCAGTAGGTAGGGCTGAAAATGGAGCACCTTGGTAGATCTGGAAATTTCCTGTGGCCCCGTTTGTGTAGAAAGGATTATCCAGGTGGGCTGAAATCCACTAGAAAAATGTCAGAGAAAACTGCATAAGGAGAGTAGAAAGCAGCCATTTTTTGACTCTGATTACACTGTTTGAACAATATCCCTGTCTCTCGCCCCAATGAATTTGGCATTGCTGTACTAAACACTGGTCAAAATCATGAAATGCTCTCCTACATTAACTTGAATGGATTAGAAAATCTGCGTATTGTGTTACAGGTCTGCATGGCTCTCAGGAGATTATTTATGATATCTATTCTTAGCTAAGTGTAGATTTTCCCAAACTCTGGTTTTATTTTCTACCTCAAACATGAATCACTTCCATTTCAACATGCCATCATTCAACTGCCAAACAAAGTGGCATAAAATGTGCACCTTGCTGAGCTATCAAAACCAGTGTGTAACTATTGATCCCTTTCCACAACCTTTCATGGGCTTTGCTGTGTTCTTAGCTGTACTTTTATTTATTTTAAACTATTCTCTTATCCTGTGACAGGTTATTTTCAACACATTCTAAAACCAGAACATCAGAGGGACAAGTTTAATGAATTTGAGTTTAGTCTAATTAATAAATTCAGCCAAAGAATTCAAAAGCAAAGCTTTAAAATATGAAAATACATGCCCATTAGTATTTTCAAAGTAATTATTTTGTGAAATGCCACATTTTTCATATTGACATTTAGAAAAAAATGAAACCATTTGATAAGTGTTTTCATTTACAAATTAGTTTCTATTAAAAAAGGTTTAAAAAGTAACAAAAAATATTTTAAGTACCTCCAAGTTCAACAAAACATTCCTGATCAACAATAGAGTGTCAGATAATCTAAAAACAAATACTAATCAATTTGTCGGATAAAGAATCTCCTGAAAACAATTATTTGTCAACTTATTTTCCTCTTAATATTTCCTTCTGGTAACAACCCAGGAAACCCTTCAGTCACCCAGCTCTGCATCAGTCAAATAATTCCCCCTTTTCACTGATATTACTCTCAGTTCTAGAAATTTCAGTTGAACAGACACTTTTAAAGCAATTTGCTCAGAAAACATCTCATGACATCTCACCTGTACTTTATCTCTCAGTACAGCTAAGCAGCAACCAGCATGATTTTCAGCACCTGGCCCTGCTCTTTGTCTCAGTACATAGAGAATTAAAAAAAAAAAACAATCAGCAGTTAAACTGGTCATAGTTAACCACGATCCTTTCTTCTGAAAGGCAAGAGATGTGAATAAATGGCCAGTGTAAACACTCTGCTTTTCCAATTTTCCTCTTAGATTTTCCCCTCTCTATGACCATCAATTCACACTCATTCTGCCTAAGGATATTACTCTCACCAGCTATCTAAAATTAAAATCTTGCTGTTTATTTTCTATTTCTTCTGCTGCTTTCTTTTTTCTGCTTATTCAGAGGAAGATGGATTTATGGAAGCTTTGGTCCCAGTGGAAGAGAGAACCACCTCCCCAGCCTCATTCCCAGGAGACAGTAACTCAATGCAAGTCAAAATTGTCCCCACCAACAAGAGTCCTGTGGGCACACCTGCAAGGACAAAACGAACAGGCAAGTGAAAAATTAATTACGCTTTTTCTAATTTAGAGCACTCCCCTATTCCTGTTCAAAGCTATCTGAGGAGTCAGCATTTTTCATGGATATGTAGAATTAAACTATTTTGTTATTTAAATCTGGAGGTTGCATACAATACACTGACTGCCCTGGAAAGGGCAGCTCGCTGCCACCTGACCAAGAAAGTTTAACTAACCATTAATAAACAGCCTCCCACTAAGAATGAACAAATCTTAGAAGACTGCAGCTGATAATAGTTTAGGATATGTACTTTTGAACACAGTCCTGAAAGAAGAGTGTATTCTACCCTCCCAAGTCTAATCTATGCGTTTGTCTTCTCCAGAGACAAGCCCTGCAAGGGGTGGCCTGAGCACAGCTTCCTTTGGAATAGCTCTGGACCTGGGACTGTCTGAGAGAGGACCTGCAGAAACAGGTAAATAAAGGTTTTTTTTCCCCATTACATCGATGAAATATTCAGCAACCTCTATATTAAAAGCAGGTATGTATTATTTATAAAGATTACAGTTATTTTAATCCAGTTAGATAAGCACATATGTATTGGTATTTATTGGAGGTGGAGACATCTGCAAAAACTTCCATCACTTTAACCTCTTCTGCCAATATGCTGTCAGTAATATTTATAAATACTTACTATTAGCTTATAAGTACATTTTTCATATAGTGGAGTATCCAAAATGAGCTCAGAGAACATTTCTTCCTCCCTGCTGTTGTTTGTTGGAAGTGATTTAATCACATCTTTAAATTACTTTGTTTTATAAGCAGCAGCAATAGGAACTTTCCTGCTCTTCATTCTGACTTCTTGCCACAGTCTTGCCAATCAGGCTTTTTCTCACCATTTCTGATACAATTTCTGCTCAGAGATCCCACAGATCCTAAGACATTTCAGACTTGCCATGGCTATAAATCCACACTCAAGGACTGTCCCATCCATCTTTTTAGGCTTCCCAATGGAGAGAAGCAGCCCTGGAACTGGAAAAGAGAAGAATCAACACTACTTTTCACCAAACTGGAAAATTTGATTTTAAAATACCTGCTTTTAGAGGGCACAGATCAATTCCCTGAACCTGTGGTTTATTCTGTGAATTAACATGCATGAGTCAAGACCCAAGAAGGCACATGGGCAGAACTTCCTGTTGGAGACAGAAACCCAGGATTGACCCTGACAGGAGCAGGGAAACAGTCTAGAGCTGCAGAGGGGAAGATGGGATTACTCATGGGAGAAAGGAGGATGCAGAGGGAACAAAAGCCCTCCCTCCCTCCTTCTCCCGAAATCCAACCATCAACCTCTTCTATCCTTTCCCCGGAAAAGTCCCAGAAGAGGCCCCTTTGATGTCTTTTTCCTGATACGGAACACTGTGTTCTTTCAAATCTTATGAATAATTCTCAAAATATCAGTTCTGCCTGAGTACAGGGACCCATAGAGATATTAGGATTGGGATTTGGTGATGCCAAAACCTCAGCAGCACAATAGCCATTACAACCATCAGTCTTGCATTTGGTCTAGGGGCACCACAGCTCAAATTGGACTATATTTCAAAGGAGAACAACAACAAAAAAGTATTGTTTCCTTCAGCAAAACATGGTCATTTCCCAGCTATCACTGTGGAAGAACAAGAGGTTAGGACTGTATTTTCTGAATTACCAAGACAGAAATCAGTGAATACTCAGCTGAGTTTGAATATTCCAAAAGAAAACATTACTTATGAAAGATTACAAAGGACTGCTAAGTATTCTCATTGCAGTCCAACTTTGACTTACATGTTCTATGTACATAGAGATCTCTCTCCCCTTTAAATATTGCCCTGCCCTGTTGCTGTCCTGCTCAGTCAGCAGTATTCTAAGAGCCATAATACATGGACTGAAGCAATAATTTGGAGATGGTAAAATGTTGTCCTTCAAAGTTTCTGATAGCTCTGGAAACAGTTCTATCTTCACAAGAGAGCTCTCAACCAGTGAAAACATGATGTGTCAAATAACAACTTTGCTTTGTAGTGTGTGAGCGACTGACCTTTCTGCAAGAGAGAGGACGTGGAAGAGTGGGGAGAGAGCTGCCCCAGCTTGGAGAAATGCTGTTCTGTTTAACCAAGCGATGCCCTGAGGAATTTGAGTCTTATGGCTGCTATTGTGGCCAAGAGGGAAGAGGTGATCCCACTGATGCACTGGACAGGTGTGTGCTCCTCTGTATGTGCTATTAACTCTGGGTGTTATTGTGGTGCCCGTGGACCAAGGAAGATCAGTACATCATTTTTTGGGCATTGTATAGCTATGTAGCAGTAGTCAAGTCACATTTTGGGGAAAAAAATCCACTTAAATAAATAAAATATGAAATACTCTAATGTGACTTAACATATTCTATTGTGTTAATGTTTTGGAGAGGACTTACTAAATCAGAATAAGAAAGGAGAATGATGGGAGGTAAGCAGAGCAGAAGGAGGAGTACATCAAATGGATAAGGGACACAGTGAAACTTGGCTAAGAGGTGACTTGGAAAGTGACTTATGAAGAGAAGAATTAACATCCACCCAGGGCACACTGTCCTTCAGAAGGGAGCAGAGCTGGAGCCAAGTTCTGTTGGAGCTGCAGCCAAGAGCCAGCACGGCTGACAATGAGGGGCAATGCACAGAATTCCACAAATAAAAGCGCCTCTGGGAGCGTTGTATTTACAGCTAAAAATCTCTTCCTCTGTGGAAGCTGGTAACAGTTGGGGCACATCAGGTCTAAGTAGAACACACACCTTTTTCCTGAACTCACACACAAACAAGACAGCCCATGAACAAAATATTGGATTAGATGATGGCATGATCTAGGTATCATGATGCAGTTTTCAGATTTCTAGCCAAGACTTGAACACTGGAAGACACTTCTCACAGCAGATGAGGTCATGGTTACAATTGTAATTTTCTGTCTTAAAGTTAAAACACATCCCTGCTAAACACATGACATGAAAGGAATTAGGAAGAGGGAAATGAAAGTAGGAACAAGTATAGGAAGAAAATAGAACAGCTTGGGCTGTTTTTTGTTCTTCATAATAAAAAAAAATCCAGGGTGTGAAAACTAATTTTTTTTAATGTGCATTGAAAATAAAGACAGACAAATAATTGTGAGCATTCTGGAATTCAGGAAAAGTAAGTATTTTCCATTTACTTCTGCTATTTCAGATGCTGCTTCTCTCATCACTGCTGTATGGAGCAAGTTAAGAAACTTGGATGTCATGCAGAAAGAAATTTGAGATCTGAAGTTGTATGTTTTGATCACACACCAAAATGTAAGCTTGTGTGAGAGGAAATTCTCATGTCCTGATGAGAGTGTATCAACATGATAGACTGAATAACACTATGACAGAGCTGCTAGAGCTGAGTATGGGGACAGAAATATTTAGCTTACAAAAAATTAGCAATGTTTACTATAAACTCGAACTTTTTTCCTAGTTGAGACAAAGGTTATTACTCAGCTGTGTATGTGACCAGGTCAGGCTCAGAAAATTACATTCAGCCATTTTATAATTGTGGACAGAAGTCAGTTATTAGTGCATTTACATTCACAAATTCAATTAAAGCTAGCAGAACCTTCCACTGCCCTGCACCTTGGTGTCAGGCTTTTGTTTAGGTAATTAGTGGTAACTTGGAGACTAAAATTCATGGCAGATTTGAAAATTTTATTTTCAAAAGCTCATCTACCTGTGGCAAATTATACATGACGTAAGATTAACAGCTTCCCAACATTAATTGTGAAACTTCTCTTTTAGGCATTGGCTGGAGCAGGTGTGAGAAGCTGCTCTGTGCCTGTGACGAGGTTGCGGCCGAGTGCATGGCTTCTGCCTTCTTCAACGAGAGCCTGAAGCGTCCCCACGGGCAGGAGTGCCGAGAGGAGAAGGTCTCCTGCCCAGGTGACCCTGCTGAAAGGCCTCCAACAGGCACAGAAATAGGCACAGGGGCCTCCAGCTCCGAGGAGAGCAGTGAGGAGGAAGGAGCCCTGCAGAGCAGGTTCCGAAGAGCCAGGAGAGGGACACAGCATCACATCAGGAACTCCAGAACTGTGGGACACGAGGGCAGATAACCACCCACCTCCACGGGCTTGGGAAGGGGCATGACAGCAGCCAGCCACCGAGTACCTGCCTCCCTATCCTCTACATGCTGCCTCGCACTCTCCAGCACACAAATGATGTAACCATAGACTAGGATTAGGTGTTAGGCTGTATTAACTCCTTACTGTAGTGAGGTCAGCACTATGGACCATCTATCTAGGTCAGATGTTACCTTAAATAATTATCTGATGGTGTTCTATGTAATTTCACTTGATTTTTTTTATGTAAAAACTGTTATAATCAGACAGACTTTTGTTAACTGTGCACTCGATTCAGACAGGATCTTGCTGATGGTAGCCAAATAATCCAGGTTTTTAATTAAACCAACCTGCAACTACTCCAACTCCTACTGCAGACATTCTTTACTGACCTTAGAAGGAAATACCCAGAAGCAAAGCTAAAGTAATTACATGAAAATTAGTTCCTTTTTTCATTCCTATCTATAGCTGTATGTGACTCCCTTCGGAAGGCAACAGAAGGTCTAAAGTGCTGGACAGACTCTCCTTTTAGTGAAGCCTCTTCCCTCCCTGGGGCCCAAGTTAAGGACATGAGCAGGAAACTTCCCAGCCTGGTACAGCCCGCAGACTGTTACTCCTCATTGCTCTTCCATGTTGGGGGTGATGAAATCACAATGTGCAGTCCAAGGGTGATCAAAAGAGACTTCAGTGCCTGGGAATGGCTGATCAGGAAATGTGGAGCATAGGTCATTTTTCCCCTATCCTTGCAGGGACAGACAGACCCAGTCTATCAATATCTGATTCCATGGCTGGGCTCACAGCCAGAATTCAGGTCTTTTTGGCAATGGGAGGATCAGCACAACACCAGACCTGTTTGTGTCAGATGGGATTCAGATTTCTCACAGAAAGGGTCTTTGCTCATGAGCTATCAGGGCTGACTGAAAGGCTTTAAAAGGCAGAGAGGTGTAATATCAGGCCATGACAAACCTCTAAAGATCCCTTCCAACCCAACCCATTCTATGATTCTATAACTCACCAACACTTCCTAGAACAAAAAAAATTGCTTCAAACTTCCCAGTAATTCAGCTGCTCTGAAAGGTCTGGATTTCTTCCCTATCATCTTGTTCTACAGGGCGGAACTTTGTCACCAAGGTATCCCTACAGACTGATGATTGTATCCTCATACTGGGTGCAGAGATGCTGCCTGTATTCTTCCAGATCCTGCAGCAGCTCATTAAACCCCAGCATCTGATCCTGTGTGAACTGAACAGTGTGAGAACAGCAGGTGGAAATGCCTGTGAATGTTCTTGGATGAGCAGTTTATATTCTATAAACTTCTGGCTGGTGATAGGCCCCCTTTGGTATTTTTCCTACATTAAAAGTGCAAAGGAATATCAAAGTGCAAAAATAACCCAAACAAACAAACCAACCCCTAAACAAACAACCAACCAACCAAACACTACCAACCCCCCCGCCTCCCCAAAGTGCAAACAAACCAAAAATCCTACCACACAAAGTCCCAAAATAAACCTCAAAGGTATTTAGTCACGTGAATCCCTCTGGTTCCCAGGGGCTACACCATCAGCACTAGCGATAAAACCAACAGAACAAAAAGCCTTTCTTTAAGGGAAGGCAGAGAGGTCAGATAAGTGATGTGAGAACTCCCCCTTTATGCAGTACAGAAAAAGGACATCTCAGTACTGAAGCAAAATGCTAAAACTGCAAAACGCCCATTTTTGTCCTATGCTGAGGATGAAATCTGCATTACACTGCATTTTTTATCAACTTTTATTATAGGGATGAAAAATTATTTTACATTTCACAGAATTTATGAATAAATATTGCAGGAGAGAGTGAGACAAATAATGAGCTGAAATGTGGAAAACTGGACTGTAAACAGGTGAATGAATTGCGCTGCAGACTAACAGTAACATCACCTCTTTGACACGAGTGATGCTGCTGCACTGAACACTGCACCTTAAAATAAACTCCCACTCCTTTCTGCTAATTACTACTACCTTCATGTTTATGCAAATATTCACTCAACTATGCTGAATTTTCTGACTGCAGAGAAAAGGATGGATCACATAATCAATCAGAAAAAAGAGAAATAACAAAATAAATATGCTGTTCAGGCAATGTTGCCATTAATTCCTTTGAGCTTTTTATCCCTGTATCTCTTATTCCAGGAAGAGTTTAACACCCAAGTTGTGCCCTAATTACTACCACATGAATTGTGGTAAACTGAAGTCTTAAATAATCTAGTCATGATTAGCTTATTCATAATCAGAGATCAGTGCTAAAATAAAAAAATGACAAGCAGACCAAAAAGAAACATTGAGCATAGGTTTTTTCTTCTCTCATTCTCATAATCACTTTACACCATACTTTTCACAGATTTGGGGCACAGCTGTCCAAAACCTAGCTATTTCCCAAAGGCAAACAACTAATTTATTAACTACTAATCTACAAATATTTCCTACTTCAATATTTTAACTTTTTAAGCATTGAATTCTTTGCCTGTCCCATGGGCAGGGATACCTTTCATTAGACCAGGTTGCTCAAAGCCCCTTCTAACCTGGCCATGAACACATCCAGGGATAGGGCATCCACAGCTTCTCTGGGCAGCCTGCTCCAGCGCCTCACCACCCTCACAGGAAAGAACTTCTTCAGAGTATTTAAAGTAAACCTACTCTTTCAGTTTGAAGCCATTCCTCCTTGTCTTATCACTGTATACCCTTGTCAAAGCCCCTCTTCAGCTCTCCTGAATCTCCTTTAGGTACTACAAAGGTCTCCCCAGAGCCTGGGGAAATCACGCTCCTCCAGGATGAACAGCCCCAACTCAGTCTGTCTCCAGAGCAGAGATACTCCAGCCCCTTGATCAACTCTGCGGCCTCTTCAGGACAAGCCAACATCTTTCTTGTTTTGGGGGTTCCAGAGCTGGATGCTGAACCTCAGGTGGGTCTCACAAGGGCAGTGTAGAGGGAGACAATCCCTCCCTTGCCCTACGGCCCATGGGGCGTTGGGTGCAGCCCAGGACATGTTTGGTTTCTGGGCTGCCAGAGCACATTGCTGCGACATGTTGAGCTTCTCACTCCCCAATACCCCCAAGTCCTCCCCAGGGCTGCTCCCAATCCCTTTTTCTCCTAGGCTGTGTTTGCGCTTGGGATTGCCCTGACCCCAGGGGCAGGACCTTGCACCTGGCCTTGGTGCACCTCAGGAGATTCTCACAGCCCCACCTCTCAAGCCTGTCCAGGTTTAACAGTAAATAAATGTAGTAGTTTAATAATGATGCAATGCTGTAATATCTGAAAAAAAAAAAAAAAAAAAAAAAAAAAAAAGCAGTGTAAACGGAGGGCCACTTTAAATGCTAAAAAAAATAGTAACTGACATATAAATTGTGAGCAATAAAAATTAACAGGCACCTTAAAAAAGACGACTTTTTAAATTTTGGTTTATTTTATTGCTTAAATATAGATTGCACAGTGTGTTCTTACATTTATTACATACAGTACAGAATATATGACCATTGGAACTACAGACAAATTAGCCCTACTCTGATTTTGGACAACAGGCTATTTCTACCTTTTAAAATTACCAAGAATTTAATTTATCTTAAAGTAACTCACTACCAAATGCTATATTTTTTCCAAGATGACATAATAGGAAAGAGAACCCCAAGCAACAGCTGGAATACATTTAAACTGAGTACCAATTATAACCACTAAGTGCTCAGTGTGTTGCAGATAACACAGGGCCAGTTTGCATAAGGAGCTTTTAGGTTCTGCAGCTTGTCTGAAGAACATAAAGAGATAAGTGAAACAAAGCAGCTTTGTTCTGTACAACAAACAGCATTCTTAATTCTTTTGGTTCCATTCATTGGTTCATATAACAATAACTACCAAAACAACACATTTTACAGTCCCTCCCATCTCCCATGTGTCTAGAAAGGCCAGAGTGAACCAATCAACTTACAGAGTCCCTGAATTTCCATAAAGGAAGAAACTCAATATCATGTGTACACACAGAGTGTTACAAGCTCTTCACTCCCTGCACTAGACCTGCACAACACCTGCATTTCCCAAACTGAACATTGGAAACATGGAAACCTACTATCACCATAAAGGAAAAATACTTCATCAACAGAAGAGAAAATGAAATGCTGAATCTATTTTTTTCACATGCAGCATTCATGCAACAGAATTCAATCACAGAAACAATCCTGTATTTACAGCACAGTCTCCATACTGCAGAAGTGCAAACAGAAGTACATTCTTTATTACTTAGACTCCTTTTTGTACAAAAGTGCCAAGTGATATTCTTAAAAAAATGACAGAGTGGGTAGGTGTTTTACATTGTATCCCTAGGTTGGATTTACTTTTTAAAAAATTACACTCTTTATACAGGCCAAAAAACTATTAGTCTTACCTTAAAAAAAAAAAGAAAAAAGAAAAAAAGAGTGAAAACTAAAAGCTAGAGTCCTAGTTATGTGTAGACTGTGGTCTGATCGGGCTGATACGCTGCAGCAGTAAAAATCACAACGGAATGCTGTAGATAAGGGGCTGTTTCGTCATCCACTAACAGCTGTGATTGCACTGTTAAACTGAAAAGAAGGTCTCAATTACCTTTTGAGCTTTGTGAATGCCTTCTGAAAGTCTCAGCATGTCATCTCATAGGTTTAAGTAGCTGATATTTCTCTGATGTCATGCCACATCAGGCATTTGTAGTTCAGTAGAATACTGTTCTACTTAAAATCCTTTTTACAGTGGGTTTGCAAAGTTCCAGTCAGCAAATTAGCAGGGCTAATAATCCTTCAGATCGTGAATTATGCAATCAAAGATTAATTTAGGTTGGGACTTCTGAAAGTCATCTAAACCAAGCTCCTGCTCAAAGCAGGGCTAACTGAAGTTAGGTTACTTTGTTCATGTTCATTGTTCATCCAAAACACTCAATTAAATGTCTACATTTATTATAGATATTTGAGAGCATTCATTCATGTTTGCACTACTCCAGTCAGATTCAGAGAGATTAAGGGACTTCAAACTTACTACTCATGGCATCAATGAATGCTGTTTCTCTTTTTTTTTGCCAGCAGGATTTAGTGAGTCATAAAGACAGAATTGACAATTATCATCAAATGTCCATGATTTACTCTATCAGTTTTACTTTATTTACAATTGAATAGTATTATGTTCAGATACATAAACCTATGAAAGTTACGTTAAAGGTTTGAGAAATGAAACAAAAACACAGAGATGCATCTCTAAAAATGCTTTTGCTTGAAAATGTATGTAATAAACTCTTGAACTTTAAACGGTTTCATTGAGTTTTCTTTCAACTTCTAAAATATCACTGAAAAGCTTTTATAAACTAGAGAAATGTCTCACAGAATATAGTTTCAGTATTCATGATTCAAAATGCCCTCAGTTTATTTTCTACTATACTAAATATATCTCTCCTGTATTTATACTAAAGCAGGCAGTAAAATACTACAGTGTTTTCAAAAGTACAGTCTTTAAACCATACATCTTAAGACATGAAATATATTGCACAACTCCGTGCTTCAAGAGGAGACGTCTCCTCTCTTATGCAAAGCTTAAGATTAAAGTTTTAGCAAGAAACACAGGACACATACTGGATGTATCTATCTAAAAGCATGTTATGTGATGCATCAAAATATACTTAACAAGTGTCCGTTAATTCATTCACTGTATTTGAACACATGTAAGGTATTGTTTCTTTCCATCTATTCCAAACCAAACAAGTTGAGTAGCATGAACAAGAGGGAGCTCAGGCAGTGCTCCACTGGTTACACTGAATGAGGTGAAGCAAGCCAAAAGCATTCTAGTTCGACATTGAATTGAGGTGGAGAGGAGGAAAAAAACCAAAAATAAACCAACCAACAGATCAACCAACCAAAAAAAAAAAAAGCCCCAAACAAACAAAAAAAACAAAACCAAAAACCCACAAATCAATCCAAAACAAAAGGCTTTAATAGGTTTTTCAGTTACAATATCTCAAATTAGAGGAATTTGAAGCAATACAAATTCCTGGAGTAACTGAAATATTTACCTATATGGCAAGACAAGTTTTAAATTTGACTTTTGCATGTACTCAAATATGGAAATGAAGAAACATGGTCCGTGAAAAACCTAACTCAAAATATAGTACAGAATAAAACAATTCAAGACAGTTTCATGAATTTGGCTAAAATAAGCTGTATTTGGCTCATGTCCATCATTATATTAAAGTTAGATACAATAAACAATAAAATTTGAAAACTCATCTTGTTCTTTCTATTGTACTCTACTCTAAATAATGTCCAGCAGACTTCAGAAGACACTTAATACACACAAAGATCTGGAAACTTCATCTCATAGACTGGAACAGAATGGTAATGAGCATGTCCAGCAGTAATGGTCATCGTTCCTGAAGGGCTAGGCGGAGGACTGTGTGAGAAGCACAACCAATATACAGAATTTATGGTTATACGGATTGCTTTCTTATAACTTCACACACACAGGCGAGAAACAAGAGTAAAATACCCTCCCATATATAGACCAACAGCATATCATAAAATAATAAAATACCCACAGTATTTTATCCTAGTCCAGAAATTCTAATGAAATTATCATGCCCTGAGGATTTTTACATTCTTGACTACATCAGTTGCCCTGATGTTACAGAACTAGGAAAGTGCATCTTACTGCTAACAAATACTATTTATCCTGCATAATGATGTGCACAACTCTCTATAATAACACCATGTACTACTTGGGGTGCTCAATATCTAATTACTTTTTCAACCAGATGCAGCAATGGGAAAACAACAGCATCTTGCAATACTGTGGATAGATACAGAGACACTGTAAGACACAATCACATGGTTCCTGGGTATTCTCCACTATCAGGAAGATTCAAAGTAGTAAGAAAATCGAAGGGATGAAAAGTACAATTTTTCACTGTGCTGGTTTTGGCTTGGATAATTTTTTTTTACAGTAGCTGGTATAGGGCTGTGTTTTGGATTTGTCCTGGAAACAGTGTTGGTAACAAAGGGATGTCTTTGTTACTGCTAAGCAGAGCTTACACAGAGTCCAGGTCCTCTCTGCTCCTCAATACTGCTGTGCCAAGCTGCAGGTGGGCAGCAAGTTGGCAGGGGACATAGATGGGACAGCTGACCCCAACTGACCCATGGGATACCCCATATCATACGGTGTCATGCTTAGGAGTAACATCTTTAAGGAAAGAAGTAGTGAAAAAAGAGTGATGGCATTTGCCTTCCCGAAGAGCCCTGCTTAGCTGGAGATGGCTGAACACCTGCCTGCCCATGGGAAGTGAATGAATTTCTTATTTTGCCTTGCTAGTATGTGTGACTTTTGCTTTACCTATTAAATTGTTCTTGTCTCAACCCATGGTTTTTCTCACTTTTACCCTTCTAATTTTATTCCTCATCCTGCTGAGGAGGGTTAAGCCAGTGGCTACATGGGGCCTATCAGGGTTAAACCACAACATTCAGTTAAGGCAATTATATTCTCCCGATTACATGTGTTTGAGAACACTAAGACATAACCATCTGAAAATAGACCCAATTGCTTTATAAGCAATTTTCCAGTTATGATATTCTTCTTGCATGAAGCCTTACCGGATGGTGAGTTCCAGTATCTGTGCCAGTCTATCGTGAAGCAAGTTTGCCTAGGGAAAAAAAAAAACTGAATTATTAACTCCCAGATATTGCACTGAGCTACAATGGGTTTGCCAGGCCATGCTCAGGTCAGTGTGTTCCATACTGCCACATGTAAATCTAGGATGCATTTCTTAATTTCCTTTCACACTGCTGCAAGGATTCTGAGCCTTAAAGATGCATTTGAGATGAAGCGAGCCTGTCCCGGAGTGCCAACAATTATATAGCAAATTTTGCTGTTGCAGACAGAAGTTTAACAAACCTGACATACATTTATTTATTTAAATATTAGTGGGTGAAATGCTGCTCCAGTTATCCCACAATGAAATAGGAATCGACTGTGAACCTGGATTTCAAAGACAGCAAGGAAAATATTAAGGTGAAGAATGTACAAGTTATCCATTACCTTCCAAATGGTCTAGGAACAAACAAAAAGACTCTTCAAATTACTGGACTCTCTCAGCATTGGTAGCAGGGGAGACAAAACAAAGAACGGAACTTCTAAGGAGGTAACAGCAGCAGTGACACAACAACTGAAATCACCTTCAGTCAGCACACGCCCACTAATGCCTACACGGCTATCCTCAGTGCTAATGTTTTGCAGAAACTCACTTTGGTTTCACATTGAGCTGCGATTTCTTCAAATGGAGCTTTTTGGAACTTCTCAATGACAAGACGCCTTTTTTCCTTTTCCTGTTCTTCAAGTCCATTGTTATCTTAAAAAATAATGAAAAGGAAAATAGAGAAAAATGCAATCTTTGCTTATGAAGTACAAGAGATAGCAAATGCGCAGTGCAGAAGCGAACAAGGCTTGTGCTTGAAGTGATGCAACCATTCTCAAGCGAGCTGTCATCTGGCACTGCTCCTAAAGCAAAATGCAGGTAATACTTCAAGGAGATCGTTTGAGGACCAAATTTTCCCCCTTTCTTACTAAGTCTTTAATTATAAGTAACATCCAGGCTCCCTTTGCTTTATTGCCTGCACTTCTCACTTAGTGCACAGAGGTTCAGGTTCAAGAGGAAACAAGAATCCTCAGTATCATGCTGACAGGTGTCCAGAGTTTTCTATCAGAATTTGTGAAAAGCCAGTTCAACCTCCATAAGCTATCTGAACTTACAAGCAGTTGGAACTTTCCAGCATCTAATAAATTTAAGTACCTCAGGGATTAGGCATACTTGGAATAGTGTCAGACTTAATTAATGTTTAGAATGTGCCTACTGTTCTAAACATCAGTGTTTAATTCATAATTTAAACAGGATTTTGGTATACTGCAAAGCATTAATTAGCAATTACTTATACTAATACGAAATAAGGAATCTGGATAATTCTGTGTTCTCATAGCCAGGTCACTTGTCAGAAAAATATTATTTTAAAAAATATTAGTACTTTAAAAACCATGTAATGTGTAATTTACAACCTATTTTTTGAATGCACTGAAAACCTGAAAATCTTAATACATAAAAAATACTCAAGTTACTTCATATGTAACCACTCAGTGTAACTTGAATATCTCACATTTATAGCTCTGTCTGTACCGTAATGTAATGTATTAGATAACAGGCATTTCCAGATGCTTTTCATTCAGTCCCATTAACTTCTGAAAATGAATTCACTAGCATTATCAAAATATAATTTCACAGATTTAGAAATAAATAACTGGAGTTCTAAATAAATTTACTAGCTGAAAAAAACCCCAAAGTAATATTTTATATTATTCTGGCCTCTCCTTTTTCTTCAGCAATTCCATAGTAATCAAGAATTATGCTGCACAAACACAACCGTAACAAATCTTACCAATGGCTTTCTTCAAAGCTTCAAAGGTGATTTCTTCAGTATTATCAACCTAAACACATAGAAACAAAACTCCTTAATCATCACATATAACATATAAGCTTCTAAAAATTAAGGACTACAATAAACATAGAAGGCCAAAACACCCAGAACTTTTCTGCCGTACAAGTCTCTAGTAACTTTATTTGGACTTTCTGTGACAGCAAACAGATCACAATCCACATTTTATAAGAAATTAGTGAGGAAATTTTTATCAAATGAGATCAAGGAAAACTTTCCAAATTGTAGTCGAGATGCTCTATGGCAATGAAACTTTATAAATGGACTTGGATTTTGGCAGAAGAGTCCTTCAGGTCTGCAATAAGCTGTAGTGTTTCTATACTGTAAAATCTCAGTACTAGATTTAGAGAGCCATTGCCAATAACGTCAACTGCTTCCTGAGACGCGCTGAGTTACCAGCAATGTGATGCTAAAATAGGAGATGACACTGGAGTGCAGAGTGGAAAACGGTTACTGCTTTAGGCTAACTTTGTACCATGATGGATCCAAATAATTTGGTGCTTACATCATAAACACCGGAGTTAAAGGGCTCTTCATAACAAGCTATGTCTGATGCACTGAGAAAATTAGTTTATCTACTGATATGAATATCCATTTGCTGCAGCAGATGTCCTTCACCAGGAATTTTGACTGAGGATGCAGTACTACCGAAGTGTTTCAATTTATTACAGACCTAGTTTTTATACCAGTAAATATATTTATAGTGAAGCCACCCTTATGGCATTAGGGGAGAATTATTAGATGGCAGAACAGTCTTTACCTGAATATAACTCGGTTTCTTGGCTTGAACTTTCCCACCTCAAGCCTTCCGACATGTAAACAGGAAGCATTTTTATTTTTCCTGATAAACACTAACTCTTAGCATGATCCAATATGATTTAAGATAAGAGGTAAGGTAGCAAAAAGTTCCTTAACTCCATCCAGAAGATTATGAATTCTTTAAATTTCTTAATTAATTAGCCTGCACTACTGTTAAGGGAAAAGGAAGTAGCTGTTTCCTTTTAATATGAGAGTTATTTCATGAGCTACAGCTGTAAATTATATTTTTCTAACAGGTTTTATTTAATAAGCATGTATTCTCCACCTCTGAATAAATAAAATTAATAAATAAACAGTGAAACACCTTTTTTGTCAAATATTCATGGTTATAGCTACAGATAAGAGTATTCAGGTTCTGAAATCACTTTTTATACAACTCACAGTTGGTAAATGTTAGTTGTTTATGGCTGCCTTTCACAGTGCCAGTTAACCTCCACAGTAGCTGCTGCTATTACCCAGCATTATACTTGGTTATTAACACCACAGAAGCATTACCTGCATTTACAAGTGCTTTCACCTTACAAAGGGAGATAACTATGGAATAACTCACCTTCCTCAACAGGATTCACTAACAGACTTGGCGCTACAAAAAACTTTGCATCTGCTGACAGAAGAATTGCATTTGTATTGTTTATAATGACAGCTATTTTATGGATAAACAGTCTTCTATCTCAGTGCAGAAATTATACCATTCATCATTATGTCCTAAAACTTCCATTAATTAACTAGATAATCCTCTCAATCATAAAGATTTACGCTTTTTTTTGCAGTTTAGTTCTACTAATGGTTGTGGATTGCTATACTGACTACACTTAATCTACATAGCAAGAAAAAGCAGATTTCATATATAGGTCTGAAGATGCAGTCAGCTAACTGGAAAAGTTCTCCTTTGCCTTGTAAACAAACCTCATAAAGCAAGTAAAGGAGGATACTTTGCTTCCTGTCCTGATTAATAAAATTCTTATTTTTAAGA
This sequence comes from Donacobius atricapilla, assembly GCA_013397315.1. Classification (NCBI taxonomy): domain Eukaryota; kingdom Metazoa; phylum Chordata; class Aves; order Passeriformes; family Mimidae; genus Donacobius; species Donacobius atricapilla. Next base: position 1,098,281 of record WBMY01002960.1, read on the forward strand.
GATAAAAGGTAATTAATTATCCGAAACACTGGACTACATTAAGACCACAATAAGCTGAGAACCCATAAAAAGATTTTATCTACATCTACTTCCAAAAGGTCTATGTATCAATGCTTGACATAACATCAGCATAACTGGAAATCTGAAATTGAAACTTCTCTCCTTTAATTCTACTTTCATGGGAGTTGTTCAATTACATGTAAGCACATATAATGCATGATTTTAAAACAGAATGCTAAAGTCAAGCAGCCTCAGTCCTGTGAAGAGCATTTACTTCTTTCAGATATCTAGAGATCTGATTGTCTCACTTATTTTTTGAACACTTTTTTATTCTTTCTCATTAACTTTTATCTGTATCCTTGCTAAAGCACAAAAGCAAGAAGTGAACACAAAAGATCATCTGAGGTATCATCAGCACAAAGCAGAAAGGAATAATAATAGTAATAATAGTAATAATAAATATATCACTTCCATCTAAAGTAAAGCTTGCTCCTTTGCTATAGCTTAATATTGAATTTTTAACTAACACTCAGCTTGAATCCGTCCACACATTTTGCTTCATGTCTCCAGGCAGTTTGTGCGTGAAGATGTCAAAGGTAGGAATCATCTGAGGTACAAACACCTCAATTTCAACAGCTAATCTCCATTGCAGCCAGCAGAAACTTGGTTAATAAAAATCAAGAGAACCTTGCAAAATATTCAGTAGAAGTAAAATTTATTTTAAGAAATACTTCAAATGAAGCATCAAACGATGTGGGATAATTTTAATTATAATGCAGTCTTCCTAAGGGATAATTAGCAGCAGCTCCTGTACCCTACATATGAACTCTTTGTTGTTACTTTTATCCTTCCTGTGACTTTTACATGCTGCATGCCAAACTCCTCTGGAGGGGAACAGCGACACTGGTGCACACAGCCTGCCCAGTCTTTACCTGTCCCACTCAGAGACTGCAGGTTCCCACCAGGCCTCTCTTTCTCTAGGCCTGTATCTCACAGTCTCAGGTTGTTAAATAAGTCTCTCAAATACTTCAAATGATACAGGGATACAGATGCTGAAATTTATCATATCCCTCAAAAGCAAAGAAAACATTTTAAAATATTTACTCATAAAATACCAGCTTGTTCAGCATGTAAATAAATGTGTTGCTACACAACCTGCAGTATTATCTGTAAACACTGTAGTGACAAAATACTTGACTCTTTTATACAATAAGATCAGCAGAGTGTTCTTGACAACAGATTTCTGCAAACACACAGCTTAAAAAACCAACCCCATGAAGTATTTAACATTGCTAGAATAATCAGATATCCAACTTCCTGGGAAAACTTCACTTGCATTCCCCACCCCCTCCAATCAAGATGCTGCTTCAAAATAATCTGTGATTTTCATACCTTATCCTCTGTGCTGTTGCCAGACAGAATATCCACCTGGAGAGACACTGTGTCCACAATACTCTTCCTTCTGGAGAGTCTGTCCTCATCTAGCACAAGAAGAAATTATTCCACTTTTTGCACAACACTCTTGAAACATGATCAGTTAAATCTCTACTCATCAGATGCAGCATTATTTTCGTAGGCCTGTTTAACCCAAGATCATCTAGTTCATCATCTGAATTGTGAAAAATGATACATTTAGAGTTACTGCTCTAAATTACTAAATATGAAGAAAAATAACCTTTTTATAGGGCCTCCATCCTCTCAGTTCAGACCTTTTCAACTTTCCCTTGAAAGTCCAGACTTTTAAAACTTGAGGTCTTATTCAAATGAATAGTAAATAACAGAGCACATGACAATACATAACTGTAAAATCCTTTACAAAAGCCTGAACGTTTTTTTTTTGGTGGTGAAATTGAAATTTCACAACCGAATTGAAATCAAGGTCTTAATTTTAAGGTATTTAAGAGCTCTGGGAAGATGATTCATTGACAGAAGAAACAGATTTCTGAATGGAAGTGAACAACAATCCTTCCTTATTCTTGTTGCTACAAGTACCATATTCAGCAACTCTAAACATCTACGGGGTGAAAAAAATCTCTCCATTTCTCACTTCCTAAAAATATTTTAACAGGTCCAGCTGGCCTAAAAAGTTGTCAGAATAAGAACAACTGTGCTGATACTTAAAGAAGCACAACCATTTAATTAATGCACAAGGAGATTATGATCAAATGATCCATCACTTGATGGAATCTCCTTCTGTGACTGCAGTCCTAGGATAATGCACCAGTAGTGTCTTCTCATTTTTGGCATTTAATAGATTAACAAAAGATTTTAATGAACAGTAAAAATATATTTTAAGACTTGTCACAAGGATCTTCTGATAAACAGACACTTGAGTGGCCTGACTTTTGTTTATCTCATTTACAAAACCATGAATTGCAATGTCACATTTTAGATTTTAGCCAAGATCAAGCCATTTGGACCTTCCTACTATTATTATTGGATGACTGGCACTGCACAGTTAGAAGCAGCTACAGGCACTTGATACTAAAAAAAGGAGAAGGACTGTAAAACTCTCCCATGACAAGGTGATTTATGCTGGTTCTTCTGCAACTTTTGTTTAAACCACTTCTAGCCAAGCAAAGTGCTTTTGCAGTGCAAATATTTAGCATGAGCAAACAGAATTCATTCCAGCAGAGCTCAACATGCTCAGCTTTTAAAAACCAAGAAATAACTTTCAGAAGTCACATAAATGAAATGTCATTTTAAGATCAAGAGGCAGTGAAGGAACAAGATTGGTGAAAAACACCTGAATCTTACTAATATTTGCCAGGTTTTCTGAGACCCTGAGCATTTGAAATGGCATTCTGAAGGATTTACTGAATTTTTAATCCCTGATGGCTCACTGGAACATGACCCAATAAATTCCAAATCTGAGGAAAGCACCTCAGACTCCAAGAGAAAACACTCGACAAAACCACATCTCTGCTGCCATCTTGCTGCTCTCTCTATAACTGACACACAAACACCAGAAGATACATTTTAGGGACTACTTTAGATCGGATTCATTTTTGTAATGGATGCCTCACTAAACTTGCATATGAAATATGCCCATTTATCTTTAATTTCAACATATTAAGTGGGTAAAAAAATTATGAAAATCAAAAAAAATTGAAAAAAAAAATTTTTTTTTCTTATAAGATAGAATGTTAATCCACACATACGAAGGAGCCCAAGGGCTTGAGGACAGTGATGGAGCCCCAACACCCATTGCCTCAGCACCTGCCAAGACTGTCCCAGAAACCTTGGCCCTATTGCCCAGGGGCAGTGGAAGCAGCTCTGTGTGTCACTTCACTGACCCAGGCAGGATCCATCACTTTTGACAAAGGACAATGGCTTTAAACGAAGAGAGGGTAGATTTAGATTAGATACTAGGAAGAAATTCTTTCCTGTGAGGGTGGTGAGGCACTGGCACAGGTTGCCCAAAGAAGCCATGGCTGCCCCATCCCCGGCAGTTTTCAAGGCCAGGCTGGATGAGGCTTTGAACAATCTGGGAGAGTGGAAGGTGTCCATCCATGGCAGGGGGCTTGGAATAAGATGTTCTTTAAAGTGCCTCTTTTCCTGGGTGAGGGACTCTTCCTTGTGCAGTCACTATCCTGAATGGCAGTGACTAAGATGAATCATCATTCTTTGAAAAACTGAGAGCTTCTTCCAACTTTCTACAGGTTTCTGTGATGTCAGTCAAAGAGGTAATTAGTACCATCACAAAAATGATACCTATGGCTCTACTACCTGCTCAGGAAAACAAAACAGGAAACTACCATTTGGTAGAGTACCAAATCATGAGTAAACACAACAGCAAACCCACAGCAGCTAACATTGCTACAGGCATGTCAAGGAGAGAAACAACAAAAAAAGCATGAGGAAACAGTCCACAAGTACAACACGATTTCCAGCCTAAAGGTCTTTACACCTTCTAAAAGCAATTTTTGACTACACATCCTATAGGGACACACCACAGGCAGGAGAGCAGGCTGACCTACAGCTCATTTTTACCTTTTGACTTGTGTTTGCATTTATGAGGTTTTTTGCCTAATGGAAATAGAGTTGCATTAAAAAAAAAAATATATATATAATGTATAGACAAAAAAAATGAGTCTTTTAAATTGTTTTCTCTCTCCTTCAAGTAGGAAACAAGTATAAAGATCTGCAACTACAAATGTCTTTCTAGTTGTTAAGAAGTATCAGTGAAACAAATAAGACAAAATTATGTCTATAAGTCATTGTTAAGCATCATATCACTGGTATTTGGAAACAGCAGAAATAATTAGGATGAAATATTTACTGGCTTTTTAGGTTCAACCTTAGGTTTCACAGGAATACACGAAAAATGGATCACTTTTAAATTAAGATTAATGATCTTTTGAAACACTATATTCTAGCATTATAATAGTAATAGCAGAAATGTAACATCTCATTGCAATAAAAGAGAAAAGCTTACGAATTCCAAAATATTCACTTGGTCCTGATTTGGTTAAATGAAAAGCTTACGAAGCTCAGTATTCCACAGGATCATATTAATGAACTTACCTAGCTATGGCAACAATCAAGGAACAAGTTTATAAAGGAACAAGAAATATCTTTATAAAAAATGACAAAATCCCCAAAGTCATCTGATTCACATATGCTAAGACTTAGGATTAAATATGGCAATTTTTCATCACCTGCAGAGGCAGTTAATCACTTTCAGCTGAACTCAATTAATGTTGATGTCAGAACTTACGTCTCTTCCTGTGTGGGAATGCATTTTTAGCAAAGTGTATGAGAAAACCTCACTGGGGCATTTGGGTACAAATATATCTGAGTTTCTAGAAGAGGCTTAACATAGATTTCAAACCAGGCTATCTTCCTCATTCCATTCTTGTTCACTCAAAGCCTGTAACATCTCCTCACTTGCTGCCCACCTCTTCTGCCAATACATAACATTAACTGTTTTTTTAGATGCCAAAAGAAATAAGTATAGGAGTATTATCCTTTTTAGAAGAAGACAACCAGTAACAAAAAACACACTGTGGCTGTGCTGGAACGTTTCACTAATGCACCTGCTTACACGTGGGACAAAACCACACCTTGTTGTCTAGAGAACTGGATTCCTCCCACAATAACTATCCAAAAGAGATATTCAAGAGCAGGCAGCAATGTTTCTGAATCAGACTGCAAGAGCAACATATCTGGCATCCACTGACTGTATGTGCTTTGATTCTTTCTACGTGTGAGTTAAGAGAATACAGAAATCACATTTATACTGCCAGGTACTTTAAAAAGGCCATGCCTTGGACTGGGGTATCCCCATGTCTATTACAATAGCAACCGGTCATATACAGCCACAAAACACATATGGTTAAGAAAAAATTCTTCAATCGATTTTTTTTTGCTCCATTGGCTGCTGAAAACAAAAGCCAAAAGCACACAAATGTCACATACTAGCTGGTCCTTGTCTCATTATTCACTCAGCCTGTGCAGCATGAACTCCCACAAACCTTCCTCAGGCAACACTCTATTTCCACTGTGCGCCGGTTTTGCACGGGAGTGATCTTTTTTAAGAAAAGTTGTGGCAAAACCAATCAGCGATTAGGGTTAAATTCTGACATCTGGTGAAGCCACTAGAAAGGTGACACGCCTCTGTGAACACGCAAGTTAAAACCAGAGGGATCCCGAGACAAAGTTCTCTTTTCTTCCGGCCCGGGAAGCGGCAACAAGCGGTCCCGGCTCGCTCCGTACCGTGGGGGCCCTCCAGGCAGGGCGGGGGGCGCCGGGAGCGCCCCGGCCCGGCCCCGTCGGGCCCGGCCCCGGGTGACATCTTGCGGCTGAGCCGCGCCCCCATGGCGGCCCCGGGAGGCTTCCAGCGGCTGCCCGGCAGGAGCCGNCGAGGGCGGCCCTGCCCGCAGCCGTGCGGGGCGGCCCCGCCGCGGGGAACTGAGGGCAGCCCGAGCCGCTAGATCCTGGCCCAGCCCGTGGTTTTACCGCCTTCCGCCACTGCCCAAAAAAAACCCCATCAAGACCCTCTGCAGACCTGGGAGAGATAGTAACTCTTTCCTTGACAGATGAAACTTGGAAAGCACTAATCTGTCTCTTAAGTGAGAGAAAAGGATAGAGTGAAGACACGTAGAGAGACGATATAAAGATACCAAAGTCAGTGAAGGATGAGTTTGGTCTCAGATGGAAAGAGAATGAGATGATGTCTTGGGTTTAGGCTGAAATTCATTTGTGAAGGCATGGTAATGGACTGAACTATGCTAGAATACCCCTTTAAGTCATGAAAAACATGTATCAGGAGATGAAAAGAGCGTTCAGATTGCAGATATAAGCAAAGGCATTTGTGGTGGACAAAGTGAATACTGCAATAGCTATGATTTTATGAGAAGCTTGAACAGAGAGAGAAATGCAATGAAAATGAAGATCTGCCCCCAGAAAGAGAAAAGATTTCTATTCCTAGAGATGAAGAAAACCTTTGCCTTTGAACCGTTCATCTTTTGTCAGGATCTTTACCCCGACATCCCCCTAATTACGAGTTTTTTGTCTCTCAGAGTCCAGTACCAGGGTTGAAAGATGAGACGGATGCTGCAGCTCGGTCTTCAAAGATCTATTTCTCATCTCAAGGTCTTACAGGAGAGTCAGCGTGCTAGGGGAAAACGCTGCCACAGGAACATGGAGGCAGGGAGCAAGGTCGTTTTAAAGATTTCTAATCCAATTAACTCTAAAAACATACTATATTTATGGTTTTGTGCCAATTACTAGCACCTATTCTGAACACGCAATTTCTACCTTCGTTTCATTCAACTAATGTCTTTGTGCCACCGTCACAGCAGAAGATGGAGTAGACAGAGAAGAAGATGAGACAACGTCCAAAATTCCCTATCTTGCTCTGATCTACTTCCATACTAAAAACCCAAAACTACAATTTTTCACCCTGTCACAAACTAAACTAACTCTATTTTAAATCTTTATTATTTCTCAACTCATCTGTAAGTGCTGGAAGTTTTTCCTATGGACTAAGGTCAAAGACTGTGCTTTCCTGGGGTCTCTGCTAGGGTCTCTGCCAGGGTTTCAGACCCCTCAGGGCAGTTTGAGTTGTTTTCCACCTGCCCTGGACTCCAACAATCTTTAAAATGGTACCCTGTCGCCCTGATTTTTTCAGCCTTCTCTTCTGTTTCACAGTTTCATGTTTTGGGTTCTTTCTCATGCTCTGGTCTGTAAACACTGGCCAATGTTATTGTATAGTTTCAAGGTAGTTTACATTCCTGTTCTTAGAGATATGGACAGCTGATGGACAGTTGTCCTGACCAATGGGATGGGGAGAGGTGCCAACCTTCTCCCCCAATCCCTGGCCTTTGTAGTGATACTATATATTGGAGTCAGACTTTCAAATAAACAGAGTTTTTAGTTCATGCCTTCTGATCAAAGGGTAAGTGTGTGTTTGTGTGTGTGAGACAAACTGCGTCAGTACCCCATGAGTTTACATGGCCCATAATGCAGCTGTGGGAAGGCTGTGTGATGGGGGGGGGGGACTTCACAACTGCAGGTGCCCGGGTGGCTGCTTTTGTGAGAATTAAAAGCCACAAGAGAACTGTTCTTTCTTGTGGGGAAGTTTCCACAGCAGACCCAAAAAGACTTCTCTCTCTAAAAGAACTGATGAAAGACTATTTTGTAAGTCATAAACTGACCTAAGGTTCCAAGTTTTGCCTCTATACATTGTCAGTAAGAAAGAAAAGAAGCTGTTGAGGGAGAGGGGAGTGTTTTGAAAGGCTTGTTCTGATTCTCATTATTTTTTTTTCTCCCTCTGGTAGTTTTGCTAATAAATCTGTCTTTACACCCTTTTAGGTTTTGAGCCTGCTTTGCTTTCCTCCTAATCCTATCTCACAGCAGAAAAAGAATAAGTAATTCCTTTGGGCACTCAAACCACTACACTAATGGGTGCGTTGGCTGGGAAACAGAAATAGGCGAACTTGAAGCCACTACACGAATTGGTGTTTCTGCCTGGTTTTGACCTGAAACCGTCACACACTGTTACCTGACACTAAGCTTGCACAGGTATCTGATGGAGGAAAACATCTCATTCTTGCTTAAATTAACATCTGCTCATTGAGAATATAACTAAGGCAAATAAATCAGCACAAGACCATATGGAGTATCTTTCATTCAATGTTACATGAAAAGGATAAAGTTAGGTGATTTGTATATTCCTTCCTCATTTTCTAGATCAAATTAGCACAGGTATTCTTTTGAAGCAAAGACTTCATTAAAAAGAGTCAAAGTGGGTTCTAGGACTTCCTGCCTCACTTCCATTCTTCAAGGAAAAAAAAAAATCTTAGAAGGACACATAGTTGAAACTTCTTAGCAATAATACAGTAGCTAATGAGAAAAAAAAAACCACCTTGAGAAGAAAAAATGATCTGATTAGGTTTCGTTTTCAAGCAGTAACATTACATTTCATTGTCACACAACACATTAGGAAAACATCTTAATAACTGGTACTAAGTGGTGTTGCTACTAATCACACTTACCTNGTTTTGAAAGGCTTGTTCTGATTCTCATTATTTTTTTTTCTCCCTCTGGTAGTTTTGCTAATAAATCTGTCTTTACACCCTTTTAGGTTTTGAGCCTGCTTTGCTTTCCTCCTAATCCTATCTCACAGCAGAAAAAGAATAAGTAATTCCTTTGGGCACTCAAACCACTACACTAATGGGTGCGTTGGCTGGGAAACAGAAATAGGCGAACTTGAAGCCACTACACGAATTGGTGTTTCTGCCTGGTTTTGACCTGAAACCGTCACACACTGTTACCTGACACTAAGCTTGCACAGGTATCTGATGGAGGAAAACATCTCATTCTTGCTTAAATTAACATCTGCTCATTGAGAATATAACTAAGGCAAATAAATCAGCACAAGACCATATGGAGTATCTTTCATTCAATGTTACATGAAAAGGATAAAGTTAGGTGATTTGTATATTCCTTCCTCATTTTCTAGATCAAATTAGCACAGGTATTCTTTTGAAGCAAAGACTTCATTAAAAAGAGTCAAAGTGGGTTCTAGGACTTCCTGCCTCACTTCCATTCTTCAAGGAAAAAAAAAAATCTTAGAAGGACACATAGTTGAAACTTCTTAGCAATAATACAGTAGCTAATGAGAAAAAAAAAACCACCTTGAGAAGAAAAAATGATCTGATTAGGTTTCGTTTTCAAGCAGTAACATTACATTTCATTGTCACACAACACATTAGGAAAACATCTTAATAACTGGTACTAAGTGGTGTTGCTACTAATCACACTTACCTGTTACCTGGGGCACATACGGAACTGACAATCTTTCCACATTGTATCCACTGCCTCCTAATGATTCTGCAATCTTGTTCGTCAGGAAAAACAAATCTTTTTCATCCTTCTCTAAGGATTTTGGAAGACTGTCAAAACATATATTTGAAGTTATTGTCTACCAATAGATATTTATTGGTCAGGTAAAATATTTTTCTAATGCCTGTGAGCAACCAAGAAACATCAGTGGTAATGACTTGATGGAAATAAAACTTGGCCAGTATTTTAAGAATGAATACACACCTAAAATTAGTGCACTGAAAACCTCTGCAGTATTTTAGATCACTTTAACACTTCTTTTTTATCTGAAATATGTTCTTCACTCATTCTGCTACATCTTGAGAGAATATGATCTCTGTTAAATAAAAAAAATAACCTGCACAGCAACAGTAACACTAATAATAATTAATTAATTGTAATATTTGTCATCTGCCAACAGTGTGCCCTTGCAGCAAAAAAGACTGAGGGTATCCTGAGCTATATCAGGAGGAGCACATCAGGAGGCTGAGGAGGATATCCCTGCCCTTTATTCAGCTCTGCAGTGCTGAGTCCAGGGCTGGGCTAGCAGGGACACGTAGGGAGCCCACCACAGAGTCACTAAGGTGGATTACGGGGCTGGAGCATCTCTTCAGTGAAGACTGAGAGAGCTGGGCCAGTTCAGCAAGGGGAGGAGAAGGTGAATCTCAACATCCTTAAGGGAGGGAGGGTGGAAAGGCCTCAGAACTGGGCACCTCTCAGTGTTGCTTTGTGACAGAACCAGAGGCAATGGGTACAAACTGACACACAGATGTTTGAACATCTGGAAATACTTTTCTGTGCGAAGGTGAATGTGACCAAGCACTGGAACAGGTTACTCAGACAGGTTGTGGAGTCTCCATCCTTGGAGATATTCCAAAGCATCTGGATGTGGTCGTGCACAGCCTGTTCTAGGTGATCCTGCTTAAGCAGGGTCTTGGACCAGATGACCTGAGATCCCTTCCAGCCCTACCCATTCTGTGGTTCAGTGAAAATTTATTTTTCCGTGTTAGCACACTGAGCATCTTAGTGTGCATAAATGCCTCTGACTACAATGAAAAAGTCTGAAACCCACTTTTTTTCCCTGTAAGTGTACATGCTTTTAATGCTTGGGTTTCTCCTGCCTGTCCAGAACACCATAAAGCTTCTCCATTTTTCCACATATGGAACATTTTTCAGTGATGTATGGTTTTAATGATTAGGTGACTTCACTGTCCACTAATTCCCATTCTGTATCTACTTACTCGCATTTGTCTTTGAAAATTGTTTCTGGCAGAAAATAAGCTGCTTCCACACTTCTGGTTTCAATGACCTGAAAAAAAAACCCAAGTCAAATAGTACAAATGGAGTAGTTCCATAGTTGTCTTCTTCAATATCTAACCTTTGCTAACATCCATCTCAACACAAATGAGACATTTGGGTTTTTTTTTTAACCAGGGAAAGAGACTGTGGCTCTCACCCTTTAGACTAAAAACATCTGGTTTCCATGGTCTTGTGCATGCCCATCGTGTTTTACCAAAGACAGTGGGGCCGTAAAGTCTTATACCAGATGGGGACTTGGCCCTTCATACATGGTACCATAAGCAAAATAAAAATGCTATACCTTGAGAGATTATTTTGTTTATAATTTTGAATCAGCAAACAATGCCAAGCGAGACCGAAGATCAAGAACAATGCCAGCAGAAACAAATATGGGAGATCAACACCACAAGCAAGTACCTGACACAAGTTATTTACTGATTTTACAGTAGACTGTGTATCGTTCTAAATGACGTGAATTATTTAACCATGTGTTGTTACCTTGCTGACATGCTGACAAAAGGCAGGAACTGCAATCATCTGACTCAGGAAGTTTAGATATGCTGCAACCAATGCCATGACACCACAACGATGAAACATGGGCAGATTATCCTCATTGATGATGGCAACGTCCTGAAATATAAAGAGTAGCATTATGTTTTCCAAAGTTAGCAGGCTGTCCTGAATATATGGAAGTCAAAATTATCATTGGTAACACTACCTGACATATGATGTTTATTTGCTATTACCTAGCATTTGATGTCTCTCATCTTAAAATTCTAGTCTTTTAGCTCACTCCTGAAGTAGGAATTTAATGATCTGAAGTTAGAGAGCTTGAAAGATTCAACACTTATGAAGAGAAAGAAATTTACTCAACTCAAAATTCTGTTTCTCAGACAGGAAGTACAGGTTAATGACTGGTAGTCTCTTGTCCTGACCATCTGTTGATCATAACATTTTCTCAGCAAAATTAGAAACAGCAGTTTGATAATAAAGATCACCAGTGTGAATAACAGATACAGCACAATAGAGGGAATTATTTAATGCGTATTAAAACTTCTATGTTTATTCAGATTGGATTATTTTTGCTCTAGTAAAACTCCTAACGTTATTTCCATCAAGTAAGGATATGGTTCAATGACATATTTTAAAATTAAGGATGCACACTACATTTCAGTTGTTTTGTAATGCAGCTGTATTTTTGGGAATAAGGTTAATGACAGACTGAACTGGGAATACAGGGCCTGATTTCATCAAATTTCCAGGGCACAAGTTAGCACTACTTTATTTTTGATTTCAAGACAGATAAACTTAGTAAGTTATCCAGTTTCTCTGAGGACTGTATGCAAGTATGAGTTAATATTTGAATCTATTAAGGAAATGTTAAGGAATAAAGCCTAAGACACTGACAGAATTTTACTCTAAGGTAAGACTGAATAGCCTGGTTTAGTAACTATCCCTAATAAATCAATTATACAGAATAGTATATACAGTATATACAGAATATATTTGTCATCCTGGGTGCACAGTCCATACATTTTATACAGAGCACAGGATCATGGGTTGAGAGAACACCTTGTCAATCTGCTAATGAGTATCAGTGGTACTAAGAAATGTTTCAACAGATTTCCACATCTGCTGTTTTTCCTGAACAGCACAGGCTGTGGAAGTTTGTTACAAAACTGATTAGATCAAGTTTCCCCATTAGTAAGTGGTACATACAAAGTGCACAAGGTTCCTTAGTGATCAGTCAAGCTCAGATAGAATGATGAGGTTTCCAATTTGAAGATCAAATATCCAAACCCTCCAAGTTTCTCCAATGACACACATAAACTGTCAGTGAACGAACCCAACACAGACTCATACCTGCAGGGCAATAGCTAATCGAATGAGGTCAATAACCACTTCTTCATTGGCCAGTTCAATTGTGGTAAGAGCTAGAGATGTAAACAGGAGTTCAAAGTTTTTCTGGACGTTGTCTTCTTCTTTGCAGCCTAAGTAGATGTGTCTGTACAACTGCTGACCATGCTATAAAAGACATAAAAGGGAAAATGGGTATAAAATAATAGAATAATTTAGGTTAAAAAGGATATTTTAAGGTCTTCTAGTCCAACTCTCTACTCCAAACAGGGCCAACTTTGATGTTAGATTAATTGAGATAGAAAATTAAAAAAAAATAAAAAGGATAAAATACACGTGTACACATACATACACAAACAAGTAGATGATTAATCAAGTAGACCTCAAGTTTCTAACAATAGCTTCTTCATAAACACTGTACTGTTCTATTTTATGCACGAATGTACAAATAGAGAAGATGATACAGAGAATTGCATGATTATTGCACAGTATCAGATGTTGAAATTCATTCCTTGTTGAAATATTAGAAAAAATATTTGCCCATTTATGAAAAGGAGAAACCGATAAGTATTCCTGAAATATTCTCAAGAACATTTGAGTAACTGATGAGCTTCCTGTGCAAAGACATCAAATTTGTTCATTAAGCAACTTTCTTCAAACAGCAAACCAAGAAAAAATTCTGCCAGGTGTTTCAGAAGGTGAGCAGGGATCATTTACTGACGTGTGCAGGGAGGCTGCAGCTCTACTGAACAACATGGGTCATTTAATGAAAGACTCTCGACTTTAAAAGTGGCTTTCTTCCCTTGAAACACTGTGCCTAACCAAATCTCTGTAAAGAAACACTCACCTCAACATAAAAGCAGAATACAAACACAAGAAACACAGGATAAGCAGCAGGTGTTACATGGAACACAGAGCTCCGTACCACCCCAGCATTTTTAACATGTGGGGACATACAAGTCTGTATCAGCTGACACAATTAATTTTCAAGATCTAAATACTAACTCTAGACGTATTAATTCAGCTCTAGAAGGAGGAAGAAAAGTGATTTTCAACCTATCTTTTTCAAACAGAACCTATTTACTTAAGAAACAATGATGACACTGTTGGTCTTTCCATTACGTCTAAAATCAAAGAGTTGTTCAAATACATATTGTATTTAGAAAAGCAGGAAACAGAGCAATTAGCAAAGCACAGAAGCTACTACACAATAAAGGTTAGCTGTTTAAAGAGCCAGTACATTTGGAAAATAAATAATGAAATAAAAATAATGAATTTTTTTATCCCACTGATAAAGAATTGCACTCAAATATGAAAATAAATTACTATGTGGATTTTCTCAGTATGTATCTTTCTAGAAGACTGGAAAGTGCAAGAAGTTAAATATTTCATTTCAAAGAAAGGGTGGATATAAAATGAGCAAGTAGTCTGAGATGAAGAGTTTTGTGCCTATGTTTGGTTCCATTCCACCTGGGTATGATACAATTCCCTCAGGATCCCTATGCAACATCAAACAAGCCTAAATGGTCGTCCAGATATTAATGAACTTCTGGAGATGCCTCATCCCTCTCCTTTGACTGTGCAGAGCATCTGGGAAGAACAGGCTGCTAACATGCTCATCTAAACCGGGTGAGTAACATTACACTTATGATATGCACCTGAAAGAGTATCACACAGGTAATCATTGACTTACTTCATTTCTCAGGATTAATATATTTTTTAGAACCTTATATGATCTTTTCTTGACCTGTGAAGAATTTCTTTTCCTCTTCTGCCCTTTTTCTCAGATGAATATTAACAATTCAAATATTTAGTTTGACAGCTACTACTTTAATCTAGCAAAATACATCTTATCCAAACTGCTTTAAATCATAGATATTAAATTAATAAACTAAAATTTAATTCACTGTTTAAAAGACACATTACTAATAATTGCCAATGTCGGAGTATTTTTATAATTGTATTATTGCAGTTGTACATGTACTGGAAAGACTATTAACTGGACTAACTTAAAAAGAAATATTATTTGAATGCTGTACAACTCTAGTTTGCATATTATTACAAATGCAGTACTTTGGCCTACTTCACTATTTTCTGGTTTTTGTTTACATACCTACACAGATAAACCACAGCCAGGAATGACAGAGCACAACAGTTACAGCTTTATGTATTTTTCCCACATAAAACCCAAGGTGTCTACTGTAAGCACTTTCACTCCATGTAAGGATCATCTAAAAAAAATCTGTTTTTCTTTAGAACCATATACACTGAGAAGTCATACATATGTATACCTGGTACAAAGTCCTGTGAAAACCTTTTAAGAAGATAGCTGTTCTGTGCAAAGTTAACTTTCTTAGACATCTTTACCTAAAACATAAGACAAAAGTCCCTGTACCACAGGGTAAAAAAAAGATTTCTAAATACAAAATTGTCTAAAAATACAGCAAAATAAAAGCCATACAAGTGAAAAACTGCTACTGAGCAAAAATAAAATGCTGCGCAGGGATCTAACAGGGAGATCTTTTCAGAATCATGGTTTTGATATATACTATTCTAATTTTATGCATCTAAAGGTTTTAACTGAAGACATAAATTAGAATTTTATTGCACGCAATCGTTTATCAAGTATCCAGACCAACCTTACATTGAAATCACTGTAACTTGATTTGTACAATAATTTAAGACTGATCTTTGCGACCTGTTGCAAAACCACAGCTGTAAAAGAAAAGCAAAACCACTGCTTCAGTTACTTATTTCTAGATAGAAAACTGATGTTTCATTCCATTACCTTTTTCATGAAGCTCACGTCTTGCCTTGAAATCTTTTCTCGTTTTATCTTTAGATCAGAAACATCTGGTATTATTCTACAAATGAAAGAAATGTGTTGTTTTAGCAAGAAAAAGTTGGAAATTAAGAGAATGCAAAATACAGGAACTATTCAAACAGATCTTGACCCAATTTTTATTTTAATTATATCCATGCTTAACAAGGATATTCAAATTTCAGTTTAAGAGGGAGAACCAGAAAGAAAATTATGATAATCATGTATTTTTTATCTACATAAAATAAAAAATAAAAAATAAAAATAAAATTCTGTCTTCCACGCAGCTAAACTATGATATTTGTAATGTTTTTTTAAGGTACTGTGCGCTGAGGCTTACCTGTAAAACACCTGCCATGAATAAATGACACTGAGCACTGTGCATTTACCAAAACAGTACTTTAATAATTCATATCAGCAAAAACATTTAAAAACCAACAGTGCTTGTCATTCAGGTAATGAACTGGAATTTCAAGTAGGGAATAAATAACAAGCACTACCTTATCCCTCTCAGCTTGGCTCTGTTGTCGTGTCGATCAATGAGGTTGTGCAGGATTTCCAGGACCAGCTGCCTTAGCTCAGAGTCTTCCATAAGTGAAGGAGACAGCAACGGGTCCAGAAAGGGGGCAGGAAGTGCATTACTTATTGTTGTGCCTTTGTATCCTGAAGTCACCTGTTCATTGTTGGAAATAAAATTAATGTGCTATTACTGTATTATAAGAATTAACTGCAGCTGTCACTCAGTTTTTAGTGGGTTTGCTTTGGCATCTGCAAGGTAGATTGAAATTGAAGTATTGTATTAATTTGGAAAATTCCTGACCTCAGTATGAATTTGGAAGGACTTTTAAGACACATTTTCAAATCAAGTCCCTCATGTTAAGAAGACTTTTCAGGCATACCCCAAATCAAAAAATACAGGTATGATTCATGATTTTTTTTTTTTTTTTAATATGGCCTATGAAAATTTGCAGTGCATAAATTGAAGATTAGAGTAATTCCAGTCGACAATTACAATAGAGATTTTTCCATTTCAGGTCATGAGCTGTTCACATATGGTAGAGCAAGATCACATCAAATAAAAAATGAGAAATCAGGACCTATGTGCACACTTTAAAGATTAACAGATACTACTTTATTGCAAAACATGAAGTAAATAAATATCACTTTCTTAGAAATCTAATACCATAGAGTTATTTTAAAAATTGATACTACCTCTGACTTGTCTCATTCAGTTACCTTAAATTAAAGCAAACTCCATAGGTATACAAAGAAAAAAAAATTCTACCTAATTACTAATTCAAGTTTTAATTAGCTGAACATCTACAGTAGTCAGAAATATTTAAAATTTACCATCCCTTCTAATGGCAGTTACCAGAACATTACAGTCTCAAAATATATTACTAAGTAATAGCATATATAACCTGTTGAGGATGAGTGGAGTAAAATTATTCCAAATTTAATGATAATAAATGCAATAGTATTTTCATCTGAGACTTACGTAATATTTGTATCATCTTTATATATATATTCCATACCCTTACAGCCTTTACATGTGAACTGTGTTGTACTAGTTTTGGCTGGGATAGGCAATTCTCTCGATAGTAGCACATGTACAACTGTGTTCTGCATTTGTGACCAAAGCAGTGCTGGTAACACAGCAGTGATTTGGCTACTGCTGAGCAGGGCTTTACACACCTCCAGAGGGATATCCCATACTAAAAAAGTAGAACAGGAGGCAGTTTGTGAGGGCTGCCACTGCTCAGGGACTGGCTGGCTATCACTTGGCTTGTGGTGAGCAACTGCGGGTTTTTTAGGTGGGGGTCTTGTTTTATTTTTTTATTACTTCTTTTTCTCGTGTATTGGTTTGGCATGAATGGTGGAAAAACCAATCAGTGATCTGCTTTAGAACTGACAGCCAAGTTGGCCAATTAGGTAAAAAGTGTACACCCCTGGGACACACAGCTTAAATACACCGCTTGGGAGATTCCTGCCCTTTTTGACGGACTCAGCCAAGGTGCCAGGGCGGCCGGGCCGGGAGGGTCCCGGGCCCAGGGCCCCGCCAGCCCCGGGAGTCGGGCTGGGGGGCGGCCGTGCCGAGGCCGGC
>WBMY01002960.1:1116197-1151026 GCA_013397315.1 Donacobius atricapilla
TTTAGTGTATGTTAATAAATCTAACTGTTTCTACTTTTAAATTGAGCCTATTTTGCCTTTCTTTTAATCCTATTCCACTAAAATGAAAGTTAGATCCCCACACTACGTTTCACAAAACAAATTCGGCGAATGTGATAACCACTATACTCGTTTCCTGGTTTTGCTTTTCTTGGTTTCCATTTTTTACTTTGTAAACCGTCTTCATCTCAACCTGTCATTGTAGGACACGAAAAAAAGGATGAGACTAAGTATTTCAGAAGGCAGTCTTCTCAACAAAGAGAAGGCTTTATTGTCTAATTCTTACTACCTTTTATAGGGTGTTCTGATACAGACTTAACATGATTGGTGAATAGGAACAACACCTATCTAATCCCATTGGTTAAACTATAGAAACAGAACTAGAAAGGCATAACACTACTTGGAGAGAGATTGTTTTGACAAAGGACAGTTTTTTGCCAGGATTGTTTTGAGAAGAAGCTTTCTTGAGATATTTTTCCCTTGGGAAAAGTTAGCAGCTGCTAGTAGGCTAAAATCTCTCAGACTCAGAAAAATCAGGCCCACCTCAACCCATTTTTCTCACTGGCCCTGTGCTGGTTCTCTCCCCACCCCCTGGGGCAGAGTGGGTGAGTGACTGGGTGGTGCCTGGTGCCCCTGGGTTAAACCACGACGCTGAGCGGGCACGGTGCCCACAGCTTAACCAAGGGGTTCGCAGGGTCATGGCTGACAGGAGCACCAGGGACAGGAAACATCTGACCAGTCATTCTGAAAATGGAAAATGACTGATATTACAGGCAGCAAGGCTGCAAATCTAAGTGCATACTTTTAATGAAGTGCCAGATTTCAACTGCCTACACAGCATTAACTTGTCTGCCTCTGTATGCCGAACAGACTAATTATGTTATGAAATATTATTCTTCTGTAAGAATACATGATATACAATGCTGGATTTTTCCACAATATTTATCCATGACTGATTTATCACACATGAGAAAAATGACTCTTACACCTTTGTGCCATGATGGGATTTTACTTCCATACTCTAAAAGAGATACAAAACAAAATTCAGTGTCCAGAATGTTAGATCTCTTCCACATGTACCCTCTGACTCCCTTACGGCATACTTACAGGCTATGTAGCACCCAAAACCATTAGAAGAATTATTACCCGTTTTAATGGAATTTTAATACTTGTGAGATGAATATTGTCAAGAACAGTTTAGATATACCTGAGTCTCTGTTTAATGAAGACAATGTGCAAAATGACCACCCTGAGGGCCTTCCCAACAAGTTTTCTACCCTTAAATTGCAACTCTAAATGCCCAGCTCTTTTGAAAACCAGAGTCTAAGACTTCAGATTTGTACAAGCCAAGAATGGCTTAACCTATTTGCGTAACACCATACATGAGTTTCATGTCAAATTAGCAATAGAAACTCATTTTCCAGGAGGACATTCTTCTGCTTTAGTTTGTGGAATCATTCCCCCATTTGAGGCACTAAACAGTTTCCTGCTTCTGCAACAGAACAGGCCAGGATTCTACTGGCAGGACCCTACCCACTGTCTGGTTTTTACCATCTGGGTCTATTTCCAGAAATACCCTTTGAAGATTTACAGTTGAAAAATGTATTCATGGTAAAAGATTAAATCACACCTTACAAGAAACTTGGGAAACATTAGGAAAGAAAAAACAACAGTATCTGAGGTATCCATTCCTATGGTTTTAAAAATATTGGCCATTCTACTAAATACCACTTTTCCAGGCTCAGAGATAAAAGTGATTTCACTTTGAGGTTGCTAGTATTGCTGGCAAAGCATAACCTACTCTAGGACGTTCTTTTGGATCTGCAGATCCAATTACAACTGACATCCACTGAAGTGCTTTAAGAGGTGGGGGCATATTTCTTGCACTGTGTGCAATTTAAGTTGGAAAAATGCTTTCACAATATTACACAATAGAATTACAGGTCTATGCAATATGAATGTATGTTTATTTTCATAATCCATTGTTGTTATACTCTACTGCTATATGTAAATATAGACATAAAGTGAAACACTGCGTGTTGATAATATCGTATACTGATCACAGAAGGCTTACCATAAGTAAAGATCTCAATAACATGATTTGAATCCTTCTGCTTCCCAAATCTCTACAATTGGAAAAAACAAATTGCAAATTAGGTTTTCTTGCATATCTTTGAAATATTATTCTACTCTAGACATTATTCTCATTTTTGACAGATGAATACAGCAGTCTTGAAAGGGATGCTGGATGATCATAGATAAAGGAAAATACCTCCAATGGAGCTGTAATAATGAAATGTTTTTGAGAGTCACATTTACAGAAAGGCTTAAAAACTGGAGCACATGCAGTTGAAGAAAAAATTAAATTGTACATGTGAAGCAGATATAAATCTTTATGTTTTACTCAGAAATCTCTAAAATGTTCGACCACTATGAGCTTGATGTTATTTTCACAAGCATCAGCACTGAAAATTTCTTCTGGATTAAAATGCAATTGAGTCTTTTAAGAAATGTGGACATTTCTTCTCTAAGTCAGACCCCAAAACTTTGAGACTGGAAAAAAGTTATCGGCAAAATCAGTAAGAAAAACTGAAAGACTCCTCAACTTTCGTATCACAGGAAGGTACATGAAACAGTACTTGACCTGCTTTTAATCTGTTTTTACTTCCCTAAAAGTAGCCAAATAGCTAAAGGTACAAGGTACACAGTCACTACTCTTGCAAGATTTTAGGAGATTAAAGTGCACTTGGAATGAATTGCTCCATTGAAAGAGATTCTTTCAGGAAAGTAAAAAAGGTATACAAGCCGTTTTGTCCATTAAATAGTGTAAAGGAAGATCAATCCTCTTCACAAAAGGTGGCCTCTAGGTAACAGTGGAAACTTTTACTTAATGGGCTACAATGCTGCCTGTTTTTATCATTCAAATGTCTAGGGTAGCTGAAACCAAAATTCTAAGTAATGCAAGACTTTATCAGCAATCAGAAAGCCTTCTTCGCTCAGAGTGACATATACACATCATACTTACACACTGCTCAGGCACACGTTTACACAGAATCTCAGAAATGGAAAACTATACAGTTAAAAAACAAACCACCAACCCCAACTGTCAATCCAAGTGGAGAATTTCATATAGATTTGTTCTTGAACCACCTCCATAATGAGTGACAACTGCCTGGCACAGATTTGTATCTTCCACGGAATAGCATCCCATGCTGCAGGGATACCGTATGAAAAGCTATCAAGAAGCTGGAGAATGACAATGACTTCCTATTTAATCTAGTAGGGGATCACTTATGTGGTGCCAAGTATCCATGCATATCTGGGAAGAACAGCTGCAGCCTTTTCAGTGACTTCCCCATACTGAGGAAATGCAGTCTTTTAAAAAAAATTGTTCCTGTTATAGGGAAAAGTATTCAGTGGTGGGCAACTTTTAAATTGGGGGTTTATTAAGTCTGCCCACTTATGGCTTTTTCCTATTTCAAAGTACATAGGGAAAACCCAAAATTCACTAGAACTTCTGCAGTTATTTCTTAATCTGAAGTCAGCTTGTACAGAATTAAAAAACAACAACCTTAAAAACAGTTTGTAAATTATACAGCTA
This sequence comes from Donacobius atricapilla, assembly GCA_013397315.1. NCBI lineage: Eukaryota > Metazoa > Chordata > Aves > Passeriformes > Mimidae > Donacobius > Donacobius atricapilla. The sequence continues at coordinate 1,119,817 of WBMY01002960.1, forward strand.
TTTGAAAAAAATGTATTTATAACTGAATTCCTCTCATTCTCAAAACTCACATATAAATTATGGAATTAACAACCATAAAGTACATAGTTTCAGAAGAAATTGTACAGATACAGAGAGAAAGAATGTTTTAGTGAAAAATAAACTGCCTTCCAATCAGGTAATTTTTATCAGTAACGTAATGGTCTGTAGGTTGACTTCATATTGCTGACACTGAGTTTGCCTTGGTTTGGCATAGTATTTAATACAGCTCCTAAGGAGTGAGAGATTGCATTTCACTTTTCTTGATGTTTTTCACTTCCTGATTTATCAGGATTCTAAAATCTAGATTTTGAATTTGAAATTTAAAAATGTAGGATATACAAACCCAAGGTTACTGGGATCCAGTGATTTTGAAGTTGTCCCCAAAACAGGTACTTTGCTCATAATGAACATCATAATCTCTGATCTCTGGTAATCTGGAAGATTGCTTCCGAAAAATCCTAGAACAGAACGGAACCACAGAAGAAAAAGAGATATAGGACCCTTCTCTTTACAAGAGAACCTTTAAAATACAAGGAATATATTAACAGGTCAAAATAGATGAAGAATAAATATATGACCTGTTTTAGGGCATAATCTCATATTTATTTTTTGCTGAATGATTTTAGCGAGTCTTTTTCATGATACTCACTTTTATTTTTGAATACTAAACCCTTCTAATTTTACCCTCCTCTAAATATACAACTTAAAAATTAAATATCTGGAGTCTATTAACTTTTACCTAGTGAGGAATTGGAAGTGTTTCTCATGGCACACGGTATTGTTAGTTTTGTCTGTTAAGTCTCCAATAAATATTACAAGCGAGGGAGTGATGAGGTGAGCAGCTTCTGTGCCAGCACCATGGGAAGAGGAGCACTCCAGCACACGGTACAGGGAGGGTCCCTGGACCAGGGGAACCTCACAGCAGCAGAAAGAGCCACAATGGCTGAGGGAACCTGGGCAGGGCCAGGAGAAATGTCAGGCACGCACACACCTCACCTGCCATAAAACTATCTCCTAGGTAGTGCTAGCCTCAGTTGGCAGGAAGGGCACTGCAGCTACACCAGGGCGAAAAGGTTTCCACTCCCAGAAGACTCTGTCCTCTCCCTGCTCTGCACCCACCACAGCTGAAGCAGCTGCCCAGACACAGCTCCCATGGGAGCAGCTGCAGGCTGGGCCCTGCTCCTACAGCAGCACAGCCACAGCAGTGGGCACAGCTGTGGCAGCACACCCTGGGAACTGAGATAACACAGCCATTCCCAACGTTCCCCATGGAAAGAGATCGGGGGGTTGGGTTAATGGCAAGCCCAGTGTGAATCCAGTGTGCCCTGGCAGCCAAAGAGCCAACTGTGCCTGTGGTGCACCAAGCACAGCATCACCAGCTGGCTGAGGACGTGACTGTCCCATCTGCTCTGCACTGCTGCAGCCCCTCCTTGAGTCTGTGCTTTGGGTGCCTGGATCTAAGAACATCAAACACTTTCAAGGGGAGCAGTGAAACAGGAGGTGCTGATCTCTCTCTGATGACCAGTGACAGGACATAAGGAAATGGGATGGAATTGCATCAGGCCAAATTCAGATGGGACATTAGGAAAAGGTTCTTCACTGAAAGGAAGGTTGGCCACTAGATCAGGTTCCCAGGGAAGCAGTCACAGCATGAAGCCTGGCAGAGCTCATGGAGTATGCGGACAATGCTCCCAGGCACATGGTTTAGTTGAAGCAGTCCTGGAAGGAGCAGAGGGTTGGACTCAATGATCCTTATGTGTCCTTTCCAGCTCCAGATATTCTATTTTATTACTGTGCAGTAGTATAACATTAACTTCAGTAGAAAGAAGCTTCACTTTAACAGGTCAGTTTGTGGGGTTTCTGTTTTTTTGGGGTTTTTTTTGATGGGGGTTTAACTTTTTAACTTGGGAGCTTTACTGAAGTGATGAGAAATAATCTAGTACCTACTTGTTACTGCTCTAGAAAGCTTCAAGGCAAGTGAGGGTACAGATCAGTTAAGAACATTTCAGTTATATCCCCCTTGTTTTTTAAGAAAAGGAATACATATCATAAATGCACCCCAATATATTAACATCACTATCAAAAAGGGAAAATCTGAGAAAGAGGGAGATACTGTTAAGAAAATAATTTCCAGAGCTAAGCATTGAAGTACTTCAGTTAAGTGATGGTTGCACAACTGGCCATTAGGTGTCATTGTTGCTACTATGTCTAACATTCATTTCTATCAATTTTAAAATAGTACCTACTAAAATATGTATTACTGTATATGATTGTTTGCAGTGATTTTCATAAAAGGACTATTAGAAGTTCTGTACCAAAGGTAGAGATTTCTACATTTCAAGGGCCACATAATAATATAATTAAAATCATTTTAAGTCTCCCAGCATTTTTAATTTTTATAAGCTTCTTGCCTACATGCTCAGTTAACATTTAAAAGAAAAACCTTTCAGAACTCAAACACATAAAGCAAGACTGAGAATGAGAGGCAAACATAATCAGAGAAACCACACTTCGTAGTATTCCTTCATGATCCAATATCATCTCACTGGGGAAGAGAGAAAAGGGGGGGGATTTTAATTGAGCCAGTGTCAATTGTATTACTCACCAATTGTTTGAATAATTGCATTCTGGACAATCCTCTCATCACTCTCCTTGGAGCTCGTGCTTAAAGTGGCACTTCCTGCTGAACTGCGCCTGTCACCCAGCTCAAAGTCAACACTGATGCGCAGGTGCTTCAACAAGGTATTAAAAACCTCCAGAACTGTTGGGCCTGGAAACAAGAAGTCACAGTGATTGCACCTGTCAAGGGGGAGATGTCTGAAGAAAATTAAAACTGGGCTTTTCAACCTATTTTCACAAGTAATGACAGTAGGATGATGAAGAGAACCAAGTGGAATACAGCGCTGGAGGCATCACGACCGGAGATAAACTTCTGAGGTGTGCCTACACGTTGATATTTTAGAAATTAACTTAGAATCAGGGCATACAATCAGGTATGTATGCATAAGCCATTATGATCCACTACTGGGTCTGGCCAGGATGGAGGTATATCTGATTTTTCTTGTGCATTCAACTTTTGCATCACCCATCAAACTGTCTTTATCTTGATCCTTGAAACCTCTCATCTTCTTTCTACATTGTCCCTGTCCTGTGGAAAAGGTGAGTGCAAATGGGCCCAGAGTCAACTCACCATGCAAGTTTCAGATATAAAATAGGCTCGCTGAAATTAAGCATCAATAATAGATTAAACTGCAGGTACTTGCCCCTGAACTTCAGTTATTTCAAAACCTGCTACTAAAATCCAGTTCTATAGATAAGATCACGTAATGAGCTCTTTTCATGATATGGTAAAAGATTTCACAAGTCTGTGCATGCAAATGGGTCTCATGTAAAGAGGAAGGACAGGTTTAGGGTGAAGCTAATGAAACAAAACAATAATATTTCAGCAGGAAACCAAAGAACATCATGAACAGAGCACTAGAGTGGACATCTCTTCACAACTACTCTTATTTCAAGGAACTATCCTAATTTTAAATGACATATTTCATCTTATTTCAGCTGCTTCACAGTCAATAAGGTAAAATTTCTCAAAGATCATTCTACTCCTGTAATACTCAGGTCACAGCTGTATCACAAAGCGACAGGGCTCTTGACATTTTGTAGTGATACACAGTTCTCTCAGACTTTATGATTTCTTTCCAAACAGGAATACTTGACTTTCACAACTTTTTAAACTCATTTTTTCAATGCAAAGGATTAAATAAGAGTCAAACAATCAAGTACACATGCTTGGAGTAATTGTAAACCAAGTAAGATTTCAAGCATTTTATCAGCACAAAGGAAAAAAAAAATACACAAAACCTTCTCAAAATGGTTCCAATCAGTCTGAAACAAAAGGGAAAATAAGCACCATCCTACAAATTTATCCTTTGTCCTGATGCCTTTAAATTAATACAATTTACCTATTGATCCTTTAGCTGCTATTGCAACTGCTTCCAGGAGAACCTGAATAATGCCAGCACGAACTCGTGGTGAATCCCTTTTGCGGACATCAAGGTGTCCCAGGATTTCTTGTATTACATGATGGGAGTATTGTGCCTGTTAAAAAAAACAGAGAAAACCTTCATCTGTGACATTAACAAGAATAAACTCATACACCACTCAGCTATGGTCATAACCATGTTCCCATTCTGCAACATTTTCATTCAGAAATTCATCAAATTACAATCAATTCATGACTAAATAAGGATTCAAAAAACTTCCATGAGAGATGAAGCTATACAGGTTCATTCAACCAGCCCAGTGTACAAAAGCTTAGAGTCTTAAAATATCCAGGAACATCTACAAGCACAGAGGAAGCATGAAGTGGTCCTTCACTCAGCTTAACTGCCATCCAGAGAGATCAGCACCACTGATGTAAATGCTGAGAAAGCTCAGCTTTCTCCCACAAACCTGGAATTTTACACTTTTATCTTCTGGGCATCTGTGTTTGATGCAATCAAAGATTAATACCTTCACGTTTACAGCAGACAATCCATAGAATCATAGAATGGCTTGAGTTGTGAGACACCGTAAAGACCATCCTGTTCCAAGGCCCCTGCCATGGGCAGGGATACCTTCCACTAGACCAGGTTGCTCAGAGCCTCGTCCAACCTGGCCTTGAACACTTCCAGGGATGGGGCAGCCACAGCTTCCCTGTACAACCTGTTCCTACTTCACTACTCCTTCTGGTAAAGAATTTCTTCCTAATATCCTATCTCTACCTTCCCTCCTTCAGCTTAAAGCCACAATACAGGTTGTCCACTATTAAAAATCCTCAGCACAACAGTTGCATGTGAAGGTGGTTTCCTGGGTTGGAAAAGCAGCACAGCTGTATTGGCACAGAGAAATAACCAACCTCGCGGATTTTTTTGTCAAGCACAATGTCACACCAGCATGGTTATCCTGCTCCTTGTTCTGGCAAAGGACCATTCCAGTACCTTCCCTTGGATCTTCTGGATTTTCTGACTTCATCTGCTGTCTACTACTAGCATGGTGAGATGAGCATTGAAACCTCTCTGATGTGCTTGAAACACGTATGCAAGGAAAAAATCCAGGAGAAAATCCTACCTGTATAGAATACATGATGATTTTAAAGCAGGAAACAGCAAATTCATTAGGATCCCATAGTCTATGATGGTCTAAATGCCTGTTAGCAAAAATTAAAGACAAAATGAAATCATTACATTCTGCAGATATAATAAATGGTATCTTGAGAATTTTCTCAAAATTCACCTCAAAGGGATTTTTTACTTACATAAAACTTCTACACAATGACTTAGGAACTAGGTGAGAAATTTAGAAATTCACAAAAGCACTTGTTTTCCAGGTTTAGGATGCTATCACAAAACATTTGGCTGAACAGAAATTCCTGTTCCAAAAATTTAAGGTACCTAGTTACACCAAACACATATAGTTAAGAATATACTGTCTCCACACAGAGTGCTATGACATTAGATGCTCATTTACATGAAAGGGATCTGCTGAGGGTTGTAACACCTTGAAAATTTCTACTCCACAGAAGATAAGTAAGTTGTTTTGAATTACAAGCTGCAAAATAATTAGGGCTGAATGCTCCATCCAGAATAGAAACTCTAAGAAATATTTTTGCCTTCATAGTCGTTTCATAAATAAAATATATGGAAAACAAAAAAGAGCTGCTCTTTGTGTCTGTAAGTCCTTACACGCTGAAGCATTTCAACGCTTATCGCAAGAAATATCAAATCAAAATCCAAATAATAAATGCATCAGTTTCTCTTTAAATGGAATAGGAACCGCAAATACGAAGAATTCTGCTTAAGCAGAAATGTTGAAAGTTATGAATAGGGCACACAGATTTTTGCAAAAGAGATCTATATCCCTGAAAAAGCATGAAAAAAAACCCTAGAAGACTGAAGAAAAGGTAATTTTGGATGCATTTTAATTGGTATGATTTAGGTTTTAAAAAAATCAAAACAAATCCACCAACAAATTTGCCACAGAACAGTAAACATGCCAAATCAACAAAAAAGCTTTGTAACAGAAACTGAATTTAATTTGTGTTCCTAAACAGGTATCTCAGCTACAGAATCATTACTGCTCTCCCTTTTCTCAAAGAACTTAGGAAACACAAAGTTGCTTGAAACAAACTCGAAAGCCCTAGAGGTGAAGAAGTCAGCACAGTGAACACAAGAGGACTGGCTGGATGCTGTAACTTTCTCTACCTAGAATCTGGAGATCTCAATTCCCTCGCTGGGCAGCTGCTCCCAGCCCAGTCACCCACGTACACCAATCTCCTCCAAGGCTGATTAATCCAGATGACACAAAGCAGCGCCTGCGCCCTACATTACCTTGCACTCCATTGCAGAGATTAAAGAAAAGTTCTGCCATTTTGACACATCACATACTTTTAACAGAAATCCGTAGAGGAGAGAATGTCGGGAATTTTAAAGGTATTTGCCTGCCAATATAGATTTGCATTACTAAATATCCAGCTTGAGTACCTGTTGGGGATAGCTGCCTTTCCTGTGCACAGGTGTATTTAATCCTGCCTTGGGACAGAAAACCAAACAAAATTACATCTTGAAATCCTTCAAGGCTTAGTGGCTCATAATGTATTTATTCATGTCTTCTTCCTCTCTTAATACCATTCCAGTACAGTCCATCATATCTTGTACATGATAGCTTATTTTAGCTAATGTATTTTATTTGTCTCATCAAATGATAAATCATACTTTCCACTATCTTCTCCTGATTGGAATTGATCCTTTAATCTTTCAGGGCAGCATGTGTTCTCTTGCGTTATCTTTGACAGTTCCTATTCATCGGCCCCAAAGATCCATTCAGGCAGATTATGGTCAACTGCATCCCATATCACGTTAAAAAAAACCCCCAAGACATACAGTTTTATTTTGCCAGAAAGGCCAAGTATTAGCTGCTTCGGGCAGGTGAACTGCTGGGCAGACAGCTGGGGAAAGATGACAGACTTGGTTAAAGCTTTGTGTAACAGCTCAATGGGCAGCATACTTTGTATACTGGAATTTTCCTCCTAAGGACAGCAGGATTAGATTCCTGTAGGTGATGTTTTTTACTGATTGTAACAAGTGTATTTAATGTTGTTTTGTTTTTGCAAAAAACAGTGAAGGGTATTTTTATTGTGGTGCATTTATTTCAGTTAAAATCAAGTTGCACCTTAAGTCCTCTTTTTTTTTTCAGATTACATTTCTTCCAATAAAGAATACCTAATAAAGATTGCAAAACATTCTATTGCTGGATTAACAAATGTCAAACTCTGCCTTCCATCGAGATCTGCTGCATATATGTCGCAAAAGTGCACAATTAGGTCTCTCAATTTCAAAGGAACAGCAAAACCAATAATGCAAGTTTCTGGGGAGAGAGCCACTAAGGATCCCTGAATTCTTTCTCAGTGCCACGCACGCAAGTAATCCTTTAAGTAATAGATGACAATTGATACCAAGGATTAGAAAGCATAACTGAGGCATGCATGTATGAGAATATATAAAATATTCTGCTCATGCATCATGTTTTCCAAAAGAATATTGAACCCCAGTCTGTTAAAATTCCACAGCCCTGCACAAGTCATGTGGTAACTGGCAAGAATGGAAATGACTGTTACACTTGGGAAGTTTCACCAGATTTCTGGATGTCTCAGAATCTGTCTAATCTATTCACCACTGCAAATCCATGCTAAGTATGTCTCAATAGCTTCTGACTGTTGACACAACATAAAAATTTTTTTAGTAATGTTAATGTAACATTTTTTGACTTTCATTAAGCAATTAGTGAGATTGATCTGTAAGATTTTATTACAAATTATTACTTGAGAGTTTCTAGCTACTGCATGTAGCCAACTTGTAACCATGGACATTTTCTGCCTAAGGCAAGGAAAATTAATGTCAATCCAAACCTATACCAGGAGGCTGACTTCAGATTTCTAGTATCTTCATTATATTTAAACCCCTCAATCACTGAATAAACCCTGCCTCATGAAGCAAGCAGCACTGCTCTCTCAGTTTTGCAAAGAGGTGGCAGCATGTTGCCTGATACTGCAGTGCCACACGAAGCAAGCCTTCAGGTGGGGAACTGCACCTGCATCCTCATGTTAGCATTGTAATAAGAGGCATTATCTATATTTCCAGAGTTTCCTTAAAAGCTGTGAAACAGCTGAACATTGTTCGAAGAAACTGCTTTCCAGTCAGAAGCTACATCAGGTTTTTCAATCTGATGAAGTGCAATAGACTATCTCAAACTTTCATTCTAACTGCTCTGTCATGCACAAAGCGAAGCTGATTAGATAGAGCACTCCCTTTTTGTTTAGGAAAAACAGCTTGAAATTGCATTTTCTGCATCTCTTGTTCTTCAGAAATACTAAACCTTTACAGCAGTCATTTCTAAAAAGACACATTTGGCAATTTGTCCTCAAAGTGGAACACAAAAAATGGTGACAACAAAGACTCTCTATTCATAGATGAGATAATATATTCTGAGTAACTGGTCATTATCTGCTCATTTCAGCGCACAAATGCAGCATGTGGCAAGCTGAGGTGATACAGTCAACTGGCTCCTTACAGTCATAGCACGTAAGAAATGAAAACTGGCTGGAAATAATACTTTAGAGACAGGCTTTAGATTAGCCACAGGAAAAGCAGCTATGATGCCTTCTCAAATCCCAAACCAAGCACTACCTCTAGTCTGTGGAACCAGGAATTATTCATAGGAAATTTCCCTGATACTAAAATGATTCAAAAGACTGAAATCACTGCAAATGATGATACAGTTCTGAGATAAACCCACAAAAAGAACTGAGAAGTAGTAAGAAGACAGCTGCAGTATAGTACAAGTAGTCCATCCAAACTGTTTAGCACCTAGGTGTTCACTGTGATCACAGGTATTTTGGAGGAATGCAAATTTTACATGTAAGAAAGAATGAGTGTTTTTTAATAAACAGAAAACTCCTATCAGGTTGGTATAACAGACACATACAGAAAGTCAGGGAATGGTACAGTTCTTTGTAATCAATGCTTTTTCAGGATAAAGAAGGGTTTACAGAAGTTTTCTGCCTTCAACACCAACACTATCTTTATAATTTCTGTTCTTAACACTAGTAACTTGAAAATGGCTTTTGGTAGCTTGAAGGTCTTTTAGTGTATAAATAAAATACTTAATTAATACTTACTAATCTAGATGGGAAAAACTAGGCCATCTGAGAGAAGGTATTCCTATACCTGGGATATACTTTGAAAAATCGACACGAAAAACTAAGCAGGTTTCCTCATCACCAGGAAAAGCCAAGATTTGAAAGCAGTACCACTGAGTGTCAATATATTATACCTGATGAGATATAATTTGTAGTGTGTATTTTTGTGCATAATGTGTATACTGTGTGCAGATCTGCCACTCACTCCTAAATCAGCTGTTAAAGATATTCCTCAAAGAATATCAAAACAGGTCCTGGAAAAAAATGGCAGTAAAATATAAATTGTAACTATGGGGAAACAGTGTTTTTTAGTGCTACTTGTATTTTACTTGATTTTTCTCTCCACTGATTATAACACTCATCTATGGGACATTAATAGCCTGGATGAAGTTTCACATTAAAAAAAAAGGCCAGTTGAAGCAACAACTCATGCATATTATTGTATTTCACTTCTAAAAATCAGTAGATCAGGACGCATTCCTCCATAACTGCCTTCAAGTTTACAGACAGGCAGCAAAGAGGAGAGATTAAAAGAGGGGCAGGTTTTTTAAGAAATATGAATGGAAACCTTTGAGCTGAAAAGTAGAAAGAAATTTAATGCAACAGAATTGAGGATGAAATAAAGAAAACCTCTTAAGATCTTCCATGAATTCTCAACTTACGCAAAAACTGGTCTGACAGCATTATTCATATTTCCATAGGTTGCTCGTCCCAGTAGTTCCCTGAAACAATTCTCAGCCAGCACAGAAGGATTTTCTTCTTTTACTCCTGCTGCAGGAGAGGATGGGGGACCTATTCTGCTGAAATAAGACAAAATGCATTGATTATATCATTGACTAATATTCACTTTTTCTTTACTGTATCCACCCTTGGATTAAAACATTCATGAGTCACACTTGTGAACTAGGCAAGAACTGTATTTCAAATATGCATCAAACCAGAATTCTGAATAAAGTATTTTATTCTCTTATAGCAGGACCATAGATCATCATCTGCTCACTCAGTACTGACCACTGTATTAGTAAATATTTATATGGCAAACACAAAAGCTGCTAACATTCAGTTAACTTGTTACCTACCACATTTTGACAAAACATTATGTGTTGCTGATAATGAATGAAGGCTGTGAAACCACTAAAAAAATTTGGACAGAATCTTAGTAATATTGTTCAGATTAATGATCTCATTCACCCACCCACTACCAAATCCATACCGTGTGGGTGAGCATAAAATGAAACTCCAATACTTCTGCACAAACAGATAGCTTGTGAGTTGAAAAAAAAGTCTGAGTGAACTAATCAGAACATTATCACCCACACAGTTATCTCTAAATAGACAGTGTAGAAGTTGGTCACCTTCTACCTGCGTGTCTTCCATCATTGCTATGGACAGGGCGCTGCTGAGCCCCTTGCTGTGGGCACCGTGGTGAACACAGGTTTCAGAAAGAAAGCAAACAGCTCCCCCAGGGTACCCCCATTACTTACCAAGAGTCACTGGACCTACAAGTAGCAACCTTTTATTTTTCCTCTCACAAAACACAGAATAGGAACTTAAGTGAGGATACATTCACTTACATTAACATGATGAATCTTTAATTCTAGACTGCAGAAACCAGTACCTGAAACCCTTAAGCGTAATTTCAGTTCTGCAGTGCAATCTTGTATGTTAAATACATTTGAAAGTGACAAGCAAGAGCATTCAGTTTAGTTAAGCATCATAAAAGCTTTAGGGCATCACAGGAAGTTGCAAATTGAAATATCACTAGCCAGATGAACATGTTAACATCATAGCTGTAATATATCTTTTGATGGCCAAAGACTTTCTAATGTTTCAATACTACTGCAATCTAAAATCGGCCATATGAAAATCCTGTTGCCTCTGGAAACATCAGTGTTTCAGGAGCTTGTCAGATTTTAATAACAGAAGGGCCTGAGAAACCCTGATAGATAAGGAGAAAGAGTTTTACAGGTGCAGCATGATTAGAATTTTAAAAGGCATGACAATTTGTATATAATCCACCAAAAGTACGACAAAACTCCAGCTTTATCCAACTGCTGTGCCACCCAACCTCTCCTTCTTTTCCTTCCCCTGTACTGCCTGGATTCTGATCTAGGGAGACGGGCACCCTTCTCAGCACAGAGAAGGTACAAGAGATAGTGTAGGACTGTCATTTCCATTGCTGTTTTGACATAGATTCCCTAAAATACAACAGCATTGCAAAGGTGGGTGTGTGGGGAGGAAAGAAAGCAGGCTGCATAGCACTCAGAGCCAAGTCTGTCTGAAAGAATTCAAGTTAAAATGAAGTAAAATAAGCAATGTTTTAAGTGTTTGTATATGCAAACCTACAGAAGGTGACTTCTCAGCACTGCTTGGGAGTCTTTTTTTAGATGAATCTTCCTAGTATGAAATGTGACTCTTTGCATCAGAATGTCTAAGATTATCTTGTGTTGTCTGTAGGAATAACATTTTACTTGAACTTTAACAGCACCTACCTCCAAGTATTTCTCTGTAAGCGTTCCTTGGCATTGTCAGATAATAGACAATGAATACTGAATACTCTCTAGTTTTATAGGAAAACTTTGTACAGCCTCTTAAGTTTCTAGATTCAAATGAGTAACTCATATTCATTTTGTTTCACTGACTTGCTTTTTACAGAAATACCAGAAAACCTCTGAGATATCCAAATTGCAACAGTAAGAAAGAAACAGTAGCATCCCTCGGCATCTAGACTTTTTGTACTACCTCAAGAGGGCTGAAAAGTGTGCTTTGCAATGAAATGGGCAAGGACAATTCCCTTTAGCTGTTCTACTGGCTTTTTTTGTGGGCAATCTACCAGAAGTAGCAACAAGGAACTGGAAGGAGAATGTGTAGAAATATCGAAGTTCCCATAGCAAACGCCTAATCACAGACAAACTAGCTCACAGCAACCAAAGCATGAGACTTCTTAAATGCCAAAAAACCAGGATTGGCCAAAGACAGGACATGATAAGTAAGACTTAATCACCACTTTTGAGCAGAGTACGTACAGGAATGTTTGACTATGATTCACTCATCCTGAGAAAGAAATACATTCTAACCTTCCTCTTAAACAGAATCTGTATGAACATTAGAGATATATCACAAGGATTTGAAGCCAAGTTTATGTTGTCCCTCTGCCTGAAATAAGGCTGGCAGGTTTAGCTCCACAGTTATGAAGAATATATCACAAAGTAAGGGAATTACCAATTTCGTACATCTCTTCCCTATTTTGGAGATGCACATGAATAGACATACACATAATATAATATCTGATAGGCACATAACTAGAATGCGCACTCAGATACATGAACAAATAATGACATCCACAAATACAATTATATTTTTAAAATGTTATTTAAATTGTAAATTCTTAACTCCAAGAAGGGTCTCACCTGGTATGTACTCAAAAGGATCTTGAATTAAGCTGTGAAGTTCCACGAGCTAAAATTACATTGACTTTCAAGGTAAGTACCTACATGTACTTCAGCTTTAACCAAAAATGGTTTTTCTTCTATGGACTTAAGTTGGGGGTATTTTCTGGAATTTCTGCTCTTTCTCAAATAATGCTTTGACTCCATCTGCCAGAACAATATGCTTCTTACTCCTACTCTTCAAGATGTCTCTGTGCTCCACAAATATGAAGTCACACAAAAAGTGAAATGAGAAATGATCGGTAATATTATTTAAGACCAGCAGGTAATAATTTACAAACACTGTTTTCAGCTTTTCTGTCATATGCACATCATCAAATGCCCCTGCTTACCACCTGAAAAATCATTAGTCTTTTTTGTCACGTTCAATGTGCATTACAGGACAAGATTCAAGCACAACAGTTCAGAAATTTAGGTTGCTTTTTGACAGATTTGTTTTTCTACACTACCACTACTATTGCTTTGCTCCACAGATGATAAAAATCACTCCTGCAGTACATATAAACGGATCCACTTAAAGTGGTTAAGGCAAATCCTACTTCAGTCAGTTTTTCTATCAGTAGTTAATTTACTTTGCTATAAAAAGGAAAGTGTATGCCCAAGGGCACTGTAAAAAGTAACAAAGAAAAGGACCCACCTGCAGCTAGAAGCCCTGTAAGAGTAAGCAAAGGCAAACCAGGCTCTCCTTGCTCAAAGAGCAGCTGCAGAAACCATTCTCTCTTACTCAGATCACTCTTCAGATGTAAAATTCAAGTGGGTATTTCTGTACATATTGTGTGGGCCCTCAGTTATATGCAGTAAATAAAAAAGGTATGGGCAGAGACAACTATTGATTTTAGTTACTTAGTCTGAAAATTTGTTTGAGATGAGACAGGCACTGGCAGTCAGAAATAATGGAACAAAAATAAAGCTGAGGAATTGAAAAATAAATGCCAAAACTTAAACCAAAAAAGAGAAACTGACAGATCTAGAAAGTTGATTGAAAGCATGAAAAGCTTGTTGTTATAGGAAGGCTGCTGAGCCTCTTAGCAGACAAGTTTTGAAGCAGCCAGAATTGGACATGGAATGAATATTTAATTTGATTGCACTACTGAAGTTGGTTTCATGGAAATTTCCCAGTGCTACCAACAAACAGTTTTTACATCTATGTAGTGTTTAATCATGGACTAAAAAAGAGTGAATTTTCAATTGTAAGGTGATGGGTATCTCCTCAACCTTAATTGGCACAGAGATATTTTTGAGTATCTTTTTGCAAATGTGGCAAGTAATATGCCAAGGAGTCACCGAAAGCAAAGAAAAGAAGGGGGTCTACATATAAATAAAACTCTAATTCCTTACTCTAAGTACTGTTTCAGCCAGGACAAGCAGTTCTTACTAATGGCTAAAGGAATTAAGCCCTCGATTTTTAACAAATCTAAGTTGCAAAATCATTTGAGTCACCTAAAAGCCTTTGCTTACTCACCTCTGCATCTGATCCAATAAAACACAGAGTTTACAATTTTCATCAAGTCAAAATATGGACACATAATTTCTGGAACAACTTTTAGGCCAATGGAATCTCAAGCAAGTGAAAAAAAAGGGGTTGAAAAGATGTTAAGACAAGAAACATTAAAGAACCATTATGCAGACCTATACTATCAATTTCAAGGAGCCTCAGCTAGTAAAGGTGAGTTGTTCCTTCCACTATAGAGAAAGGAATATGCATCATAAAAACTTAGCCTAGAGATTGCTTAAAAAAACACACCAGAGACAAGGAATACAATTACCTGTCAACATCTTCTAATTTGTGCATGTTGAAAAGCAATGATGGCACTATCTTGTCCATGTGCTGAGGCTCCCATATAGTTGCTCGAAGTTCATCATTAACTGCTTTCCGAACCACTCCCTGAATGCCCCTGATCCCAGCAATTCGGATCCTGAGGAAGGAGAAGAGGAATTACGGAGGCTGAGAAGCACAGCACCTCCCCGTAGGGCTCTGTACCTACTGGGCAGTGTGGAATTCCAGCAGGCTCTCACTAGGCAGCAGCTAGGGAAACTGGCCAGTCATTAAGGTCATTAATGTTTTCTCTGAACACCTTTAAAACCAGTAAGGAAGCTGACAAAACGAACAACTGAACAGAAGATGGCCTGTAAGGATAAAGCTGACACTACTCAATGAAGACTCAAACTTTGTACATCACCTCTGACCAAAGTCCCATGGATGAAATCCATCGTCTCTACCCAGTTTACCACCCATCAATTGAAACTTTGCACAATCTTTGCCTATTCCAGAGATGAAAATAAATGGGAAGTTACAACACAGCTGAAGTAATATCTAGCACAGACATGTATTTGTGTCACTAGAAGTAGTAATTAAGACAGTGGATTAGTCAGAATAAATCTTTAAAGATTTCTGAAAGATTCACAAGATGGAAAGCAAAGGATAATTCTGTCAACTTAAGCCTAATGGACAAAACAAACCACCATTTTCATTCTAAACCTATTTGAATGAAATCAACTGAGAACCAATCAACAACAATGAAATATTAAAAAGAAAAAAATAATGTAAGTTCAGAAAAAGACAGTCAAGCTATTGTCATTATTTTATTAAACAAAAATAGCATGCAGAAGAATCTGTGCATGAACAGCAAAATTTTTTTTTAAGTGATAATAGCAAATTATCCATCATAATAAATGGTAGGAAGAGAATTTACTTCCTGAAAACAAGTAGAAGCTGGTACATCTATCAAATGAAATAAGCACAAGTCTCATTAAAATTTTTGATTATTTCTATTAAAATCCATCCCTCATTTTCAAAATCTTGATTCAGGTATGGACAACACTTAACTAGCCCGTGCTCAGTCATATTCACTGAATTAAAACATTTCTAAGATGAACTACAGAGAGAATCAAGTTCTATAATTATTTTTGTTTAGATTTCAATTTGTAAACACCTAAATATGTAGCTGCTTGTATTTTAGCTATTTTTGAACAAAGTCTTGTGCATTCAGTATGAATCTAATTTCATTCTAGATCTTTTGAGATACTTTAATAGGATTACACACAAAGTAGGAGAGAAGAGGGATGTACAAACTACTAGAAAAGCTGCTCCTGGGAAGGACACATCCTCCAAGGGGGAGCTGCAGGAAAACAAACTGCAGCACTTATGTAAGAATGGGAAAAGACTGAATTCCCATTCATGGAGGCTCTTGAGTTTCGCATACATGAGCATACTTTAGACATCTAAGAAAACAGTTTTAATGAGAGATTCTCAAAGGGCAAACTTAATATGTGCTTTTGCTTTTCATATAAGTAGCCTCATTAATATCTCAAGTAAGTTATGAACTCATGCATTTACAGTAATAAGTGGTGCCTTTCTGGAGGGAATCTACACAATCCAACATGCACTGTTAAGGTAAAAGTACACCTAAATATCCTAGGAGTTCTACCTACCTAAGATTTGCAATATTTGGTGCTACTCAAAAAGTCAGACTGTCATTTTCTTCATATGGAATGAACTACTCCACTGAACACCTTAATAAAAGCTGTATTACAGACAATATTCATGTGTCAACAGTTTTCAGTAATTCCCACAGAAGGACACTTACCCATTTTGTATTTCTGGATCAGGGTCACAGGAATGACACATGGCACTGAACCGAGACACAAAGAAGTCATAGCGTCTGTGATATGAAGGTGTGTCTTCTTCAATGTTGGCAAATTTGACAAACTGGAAAATGAAATACATTAAAAAAAGATTTTAATACCAATTTCATAAAATAGAATAATGAGTCATAAGCTCCATTTAACAAGTAAGATAAAGTAACTGCATTAAGGTTAGAACCCAATTTTAACAACACTTTAGAACTTCAGAGAAGAAAAATCTGAATAGGAGGGTTTTCTTTTTAAAGTCTTTCCATAAGAACTTCATTTAGATAACTATGGAAGGATGAAACTGCATGAAATACAACATAGTCTGCAATATGGAAACATCTAACACTTGAACAGTGAGCGTCATCAAATGGCAGAATCATTTAGATTGGGAAAGACCCTTAGGATCATCAGGTCCAATCATTTCTCTAACACTGCCAAGTCCATCACTAAACCCTGTTTTATGTAACTCCAGGGATGGTGACTCAGACACTTCCTCAGGCAGCCTGCTCCAATGCTGTTAACTCCTTCAGAAAAGAAATTTTCCCTAATGCCAGTCTGAACCTCCCTTGACACAACTTGAGGCCATTTCCTCTCGTCCTATCTCTTTCAGCTTGGGAGGAGAGCCTGACACCCACCCTGCTACACCCTCTCCAAGGCAGTTGCAGAGAGCAGCCCAATCAATCAAACATGGCCCTGTACCAGGTCACCCAGCAAAAAACATTCTGATGTACCAAAATTCAAGGGAAATAAACTTGGGGGCATTCTGTCAATTCTATCTTGACAGAAGGGACAAAGGAGAAGTCAGGGAATTATAATCCAGTCAACTCTAGTCCATTCACAGAAAAACACTAGAAAAAAATGCCAAACTGCCAACATCTACAAAGTCTCAAAGGGGTAAGTAACAGTCAACATGGATTTGTCAAGAAAAAAATCACATTAATCCATCTTATTCCTATGACAAGTAAATAACTTTTGTGAATCCAGATGAAGCAGCATGTGTCAAAACTTCAGGAATGCTGTTGACAAAAAACTACACAAAATTCTCAAAGGGAAGCTAGAAAAACACTGTCAGAAGAACACTCCCCATAAGAAAGATGTACAGGAGTTTGGAAAAAATAAGAAAACACTTGTAAACCACCACAGTACAAAAA
This sequence comes from Donacobius atricapilla, assembly GCA_013397315.1. Classification (NCBI taxonomy): domain Eukaryota; kingdom Metazoa; phylum Chordata; class Aves; order Passeriformes; family Mimidae; genus Donacobius; species Donacobius atricapilla. Next base: position 1,137,306 of record WBMY01002960.1, read on the forward strand.
ATATGATTTGAGCTTCACTAGAGACTTAGATGAGCAGACTGGGCTCAGTGAATTTGCAAAGAACACTAAGCTGGCCGGAGTCGTAGGCACACTTGATGCCTGTTTTTTGAGCAATTGGAAATAGGACCTAAAAAACCAAGGAAGCAATTTGGGCATGGTTATTGCAAAACAGCATTCTAAGCCAGAAACAGCTGAATGAAGAAAAGGAAGTTAGTCAATGCCAATACGATGGCATGGAAAACAGAACAGCATACTGTGATACACCTGCATTACTCATGACATCTGTGAAGAAACTTTTGCCATCTAATTAGGCCAAATAAGCCCTTAAATGAAGTGGTGCATCCAGCTGAAACATCATAGCCTAAAATGGTGAATAACTGAAACAATTCTCAAAATATTCAAGAGATGGAAAAAGCTTTACATAAGCATCTGTAAAAGAAGAATGAAATACATTAAATTACCTAGACTACAGCTGCCTAAATAGTATTAATCTTAAAAGGTACAGAAGACAGCAATAAAAAGAGACTAAATTGTTTTCTTTGTCCAGTGGCAATAGGCAAAGCAATATTAGGCTTATACTGAAGCAAAGCCTAAGTCAGACATTAAAACCCCTCCTTTCTGAAGTGAGCAGACTGCCTATAGACCTTTTGAATTCTCCATCACTGACAGTTCAAAGAACAGACTACAGAGGGAAATAAAAAGCAAAACAAAACATTGTCAGAAAAGGTTGAACACTGCGCTGGTTCTGCCCTGGAGTGATGTCCTTTTAAGACCCCTCTGCTTTTACTCACACCATTTTTATCAATTCCTAAGCATACCCTGAGGCATTTCCTTTCTATTTTTCATGATGCAAAACCTGCTTTCATCAGCACATTACCCATAGACATCCAGACAAGCCCAAAGCATTTTAGCATAATCTACAGCACACTGATTTACAGAGGGTTTGAGGTTTTCAAGCTGGAAGTGAAAGCTGTGTATTTCAGAAAAAAAAAAAAAAAAAAATCAACCATTCATTTCTACTCTTTTGTTTTACTCTTTTTTCCTGTTTTATCTAAAACACTTATCCCTTTCAGCTGCACTACCAGTTCACTCTCTAAAAGCTCCAGGAACAGCTGAAAATTATACAGTTCATAAAACTACATTCTCAGCTGTTAGTGAAAATGGAGCAAAATTGTATAGTACAAGTCCATTTTACAAGTCCGTCTGTTAGGAATATCCAGTATTTCAGATGGTAAAAAAGTGACAGACATCAAAATCTAATTCTGTATGGTCCACTGCCACAGACTGAAAGATGATCTACAAATAGCACCCACATGTTTTCTCCAATAGAGTGAGTTAAAAAAATAATCATTTCCTTCCCAAGAGACCCTGGCAAATGCTTCATATGTACTACAGCTCCCTAGTTTGTTTCATGGAATTGTTACTAGCAAAACAGAAATGGATTTTTTTTTCTTATTTTGTAGACCAGAATTTCATTAGCCCTTACATCTCAATAAGGCATGAAACCAAGGATTTAATAAACCCCCAAACAATATTATCTTAGTGTTTTCCAGACATTCAAATGCTCAAGTCAACAAATGATACACCCAGAAAACTTCATTAAAAGAATGGAAACAAAACGAAGAATATAGAGCACTGTGGGAGTGGCTGTGAGAATGAGAATATTAATTCATGTTTATTAGCCTTTAATATTATTATTATCTGAAGTACTAATTATTTGATTGACAGGATCTCCCAAAAGGAAAGCTTAATACACTCTAAAAACTGTTTTGCTAGCAGAAAGAAACTGCTTTGTAAGAACAAAGGATGATTTTAGGCCAAGCAAGTGTCAGGAACTCCCTCGTTCTGAGTACTTCTCCTGTATCAGGGTGCAGCTTTGCAGCAGGGACACAAGCCCATGAAAATCACCCCTTTCAAAACAGCATGCACAGTGAGAGATCCAGAAAGGGCCAAGGTTTTTTATGTCCTCATCTGTATAACAAAACAATTTCTCCCACTGAACATACAACATTGCTGAAGCACAATCCAAGATTAGCATTCATATGACTGAGCATTTAGGCCACACGAAAGCTTGTCTGTGGTAGCAGTTTGGAGTTGTGCACTGTCATCCAGTACAGAGTAAAAATCCATTCATAGAAATTTTGAATTTTTACAGTAGATATCAGCCTATACATTGCAGTGGTTGTCTTGTTATGGTTGTTAAAGACTATTTTACTCCTAGGCACATATTTTCAAACAAACTTCAGATATAGCGATTATCCAACCTAAAAATGGATGAAACTCTTATGAAAGTCCAAGCACTTGCCTAAGAATTATTTACAAAGCTTTTATAGATGTAAGAATGTCATTCAGTCACGGTAAACACTTGCAAGCATCCAATGGTAACTTATGGAAGTTTTACCAATACAAGCATCTCCTATATTTTATAATACAGACAGTACAGAAAGCAACTTACACTGGTAATACCTTATTTCCATTTACTTTGAAACCAATAAAATTCAATCAGCATAAAAACATATAAATCTATCACAAAGTAAAGAAACATATTACTTATTCAAAAGATGTTTGTTCCAGACTGAGTCGAGAAATTTGGATCATACTACCAGGAGAGAGAGATTGTGCAAGCTCTGTAAGTAAATCATACAAGTTCTCAAGGACAGAATTTCTTCTATGTATTTATGCTGTTTTATCACTGCTATGCAGCAAGTACATTAGGAGAAATGACTTTTAATGGTCCCTGGATGTCTTTAGAGAAGGTCAGTTTTATTCAAGAATAATCACCATTTATCATATTTGAGTTTGAGTTATGTTACTTAAAGTATCTCCCTGTAAGAACACAAGGCTCAATCTGAACATTATTTTTTTCATATCTGAGCTCCCCAATCTGTCTTCTGCAGTCTGCAATTTTCTCATTTCAAACAGGGAAAAAGAGTGCTGATACTGGCAGTTACCACCTTTTGTAGGCCAAGGCAGGGTAGTTCATTATTATGGAACTGTCACATGGGAAGTCATGATCTCCTATAAACATAAGACTCTTACAAACCACACAGTACAGCCTTAATGAGAAGTGTGAGTGTTATGTCTGCACTTCAAGGAACAAATGCCAGAAGGACAAGCACTTCAACTTTCCTTAAGAGAAAAGCATCAAACACTGGATACATTAACTTTACAAAGACAGTATAAAAATGATCACAAGGTTCTCAGCAATGAAAATGGGTGATTTAGTTTCTTTATTAATACTTAGGGTCATCTGACAGTTTTTTATCGGAATAGGATTAATAATTTCACATTCTCTTTTACTTTGTGCCCCTTGGATAAAAATTCTCCTGACCACCACATGTACAGTTGTGTAACAAAATCAGCAATGGAATGTTGGCTTACAGGGCCACAGTAGTGTGGCCATGGAACTGCAAAACTAGAGAGCACAAGTATGAGTGGTGGAAGCAATACCTAAGTTTGAGCGACCCTAAAGGATTTACTCAAATTCTAGCAGATGCACAATTTCTAAGACAATTGAACAACCCACAGGATGAGAAAGAGTGCTGTGTGTTAATCTGTCTCCCTGAGATGTAAGTCCTACTAAAAAGACAGAGGAGGCATCCTAGAGATGGAATTGTTCCATTGTGTATTAAATCCCTAGCAGCACACAATTCTGTACTGGTATATGGAATGAAAGAAGCATCTTGCAAGAAGGGTAAATTTCCATTGCATACTTCCAGACTAGCACACTGCAGACAGGGCAAACAAGTAAATACCCTGCTGGGAATATTAATTCTGACATAGCTTAATTTCAAAGTGTTGACATTTTATACTATTTTTACCTACATACGCACCCAGTTCTGCCCAAACCGAATGCTTTTATAAGCCCAAACTAACAAATATCAAAGTCTTGTCTCAGGCACTGGTTCATCACTTTTCCACTTGGGAGTCTGTTTATCTTTCTTTAAATAACAAATGATAGCAACCAGCAATAATAGCCACCTTCTCATGCACAGGAAGCTCAACACTGTCACTGATGGGATCATTATTTCACTGCTCCTGCAAAGATGCTGCCTTTATGAAAGTAAGCACCCTATCAACTAAAGAAGCATTTGTGGTACATAACTAAAATGCGGTGACACCGGGTTTCACATATTATCTGCTATTTTTCATGAAACCCCAAAATCTTACTGGCAAAATACAAAGGATTCACTCCATCAGCATTCCAAATTAGCTTAAAATGTTTTGTGTTTTGCTCAGTCTTATAAATGCAGGTTAGGATGAAAGTTTTACTAAATTATGCATCCAATTATTCTTGACTATGCCCACTAAAGAAGTTTTCTGAACCTTCTTTAAAAACTTTAGAAATAGACATAAATTGGATATAGATTAATAGATATAAACTGGATCTCTTATTCCAAAAAATTTTGGCCACAAGGTCAAAGATTTTAAGGCTTGTTACTTCTATCCTAGTAACAAACACTATGGACCTCAGCAATACATTTAATTATTTGTACATGAGCAACAGATATGCTTTACATGATACTCAGTTACTGAAATTCTGCAAGAAAATTACAGAGACAAATAAATAATAATCATAAATTTCTAAGGAAAAGCTTATTGCAATCAGCCTTCAAAGCCTCTAACACATAAGCCAAGGAGATAGCACTTTTTCCCACCACATTTTTTCAGTTTCCTCACCAGCATATGCTGTCCTAGCACATGGTCTATAAAAATATCTTCCCTGCTAGAAAAAGCCATTTTGAACCTCATAGATATTATCAATTTGAAGTTTGGTCTACATAAAAAAACCCTCCAACACCTATTCATTATATCCACTATCAAATTTTGCCATTTTTAAGTATCTGCCTTATATAAACAGATTTACAATTGAGTTATTAAAAAAAACCAAACAAATCACTGCTGCTGTAGGAAATAAGCTAACATAACTTATAAATGCAACATATAAATGGTCACAGGAACTAATTATAGGTAACCTGAAGATCAGGCTTAGAAGTACATCAATAAGACCCAGACAATTACTTATTTAAAACAGTCATTTTCAGGTTTGCTTTTCAAAAATAAAACAACTTATATTATAAATTAAATTAAATTTAAATTCCAATATGAATTTGAGATGACAAATAGCTAAGTGAAAAATTAATTTTTTTCCTGAAATATAGAGCACCAAGTAGTATAAGTTCTGCGTCCAAAACCAAATATTTTGGGAGTCAGCAAAACACACTCAGAAGACTATTGAGCTTCCAAATCTTTTCAAACCTTTAAACTATTCAGAGATGTTCAGTACTGAGATTTGCTTCTTTTGAAACCCTCTTAAGCAATCACAAGAGTCCCCACAGCTGAAGCAAAATCTGTGAGGCTGACAAAATCCTACAGTGAAGAGGTTTGAATTTTACTTCAAAGACATCCCTGCCTTTGGGTTGAAAGTAATCAAAACCTACTTAGAGCCCCAATCATACTCTACATATCTTAAATGTAAGCAGACTATAAATTTGTAGGGGCCTTAAACTAAGTTTCCAAAATTACTGTGTAAAATTTTCCAAAGGTTGCCTGACCTTTCACCGGTTTAAAAACGTTTACTTCATACACAAACAAGTCTTCTCTTCTAGACAACACCAGTTTGCACTCCAAAGTGGTACATCAGCTAAAGCACATGAAGCATTACTCAGTCACCCTACCATCTCCTCTTGTTTTTTGGTTTTCATTTGTTTGTTTATTTCCTTCTGGAGAAGAGAAAAAAGGCTGAATGTGGCAGTAAACTTCCTGGGTAATCCAACAACATTTATTTAAGAACACAGGAAGGCAGTGACCTTGGTAACAGACAAACTGTTACTCTTTTTTCCCCTTAAGTCAATACAAGCAGACCTGTATCTTTTGTCTTCATTAACTCTAGAAGGTACCTAGGGAAATTATCAGAGTTAGGCTAAAATAAGGTTTTGGAATACTGTTGAAGAGCCATAAAAATTCTCAGAGTTTCACCTCTTATTTAGAGAAACTTTTTAATTCAGGAAGACCATTAATCTCCTTTACTCACAAAAGCCTTAGGAACCAACAGTAATATCAAATAGATTACCCTAAGGTGGAGTCCTGCTCAGTAACATGCACTTTGAAGTGACACATGTCGTGTACATCGGAGTGGAGCTGGGCAGTAACCAAGGATTTTAAACAACTGAAAGTGATGTACACCTCCCCACTCGGCAGCCCAGGAAACAAGTTCCAAAGCCATTCCCCTAAAAGGACTTGCCCACACATTATTATACAAACAAATCAAAAGAAGCAGGGCAGCCTGGCTCAGTGATGTATAAATAAGCAAGTAAAATTTTATATGTATAATGAAATATAGATCTCATTATCCTCAGTAAAGCTGCCCTGCTAGTGGGGGAACAAGGGGATACTTCTACTCTACACTACAGCGAAATTCTCTTTACTTCATAACAAGAAATTCTGCTCTGGGCTAGCATATTTTACTACACTCCTGTCTTCCTGAACTGCAACTCCATTTAATTCCATCAGCTGGGAAGCAAGCCCAAAAGCCCAGCAGTTTTACTGATTCAACAAAGAAACCCTTCACTGTTAACAATGGCAATAATTTACATGAAATGCAAAAGCATTACTGTATACTCATGTACAAGCAATCGCTCTAAGTGAAAACAGTCCACATCACAATCCTGGCATTTATGAGATTCCAATTTTACCAGCTGGAAAATACAGTGGTTAGAAGGGGAGTATGACAGAGCTATACCCCTGACTGTACCCAGCACTCTAACTGGAATACTAGGTCTCTAAATTTTCATTTTGACACTTGAGTTATGCCCTACAAGCCTGGATCTGAATCCTGTAATATTGAAGCTGATAAAATGGTGAGGTTGCAACACTCAAAGCTACTTTTCAGCTACTTCTCAGAATCTTTCCGTGTAGCTTAAGTTGCCAGAAAACAAAACACAGCCTTAACTATATATTGGCTCCAGGAGGGCTGCTTAAAGACTCAAAATATGAACTCACAGCACAGCTTTCCTGTCCCTCCAGAAGTTATTTTCAGAGGGAATGAGCCCAGATATCAAAAGAATTTGGGGCACTGAAGGAAAACAGTCTATCTGCCTCCAGCTGGTATCTGTTCTGTGTTCAAGCCCAAAGGATATATCCTGCTATAGACAACATCTTTCAATTCACGTCAACTGGCACATCCTTTAAGACTTCTCAAACTACTTTCCCAAGCAAACATTTACTCTGATTTGATGATTTAGCATCTGAGCTTACTCACAGAATTAGTCCCAAGGATTTGCAGCTTTGGTTCTCCTGATTCCAGAAGCTTGGCCACCATATGAAGGAAACTTTCCACAAATGGCTTTATGCTTTGAGAATGGCAAGCCATTAAAAGTTGGTCCAGTGCTTCCATTGCAATTAAAACATAACTGAAAATTAATTAGAAAGACTTACATAAATATATATAGCATTTATCATTAATTCAACTAGTTCAATTCAGGATCTTACCACAAAAAAATAGAAAAGAAAGAATGGAAGGCATGCATTTCGCATTGTATAAAAATGACATTCAGGGCTATTTCCTACATTAGTATTTTCTCTTTTTTCACTTTTTTGGGAGAAGGGGGGTGGTGTAAGAGGGAGAGAAGCATAAAATTGAGTGTTGGCCATTTACCCTTTCTACGAAGTTATAAAAACAGCTTTGGATGTCATGAAGGCCAAAAAATGGTGGTCTGTGATGGATGTTGCTTTTCTTTGCCAATTCCTGCCACTTCTTAGACTTAGTATTTCTCACTGAATAATCTGATTTAGCCAAAAGGGCTGAAAAGAAAGATAATCCTGTCTCCCTATATGCTGACTGACATTCAAGGGTGTATTGGGCTTACATAGCCAGGTTCTGTCAGCATGGGGCTGCAGGGGTGGTTTCAGTGAGAAACCAGGAGCCGCCCCCTGACAGACAGAGCCAGCTCCAAGAGCGACCCACCCTATCCCTGAGCCCTCAGGGACACTGGACGTGCCCACAGGTAAGCAGACACGCACAGTGCAGGCCATGGAGGATGCCCTGCTGCGGCAGGGGGATGTGCCTTGAAGGAAACTGCTGCCCACTGAAAGGCCCTGCTGGAACAGGCAGGCCCACGGAGAGGAGCCCATGCAGGAGCTTTTCTGGCGGGATCTGTGATCCCATGGGGGACCCATGCTGGAGCAGCCTGTTCCTGAAGGACTGCACCCCAAAGAAAGAAGCCAGGGTAAGAGTGTGAGGAAGAAGGAGCAGGAGACACAGGGTGGTATGAACTAACCACAGGCCCCAGTCCTAATCTGCACTGCTTGGTGGGGATGAAGGTAATGGACTTGGGCTTGAAGTTGAGCCTGCGAAGAAAGATGGCTGGAGGAAAGATGTTTTTCAGCTTTGCTTTAATTTCTCACTGTCCTACTCTGTCATTAATTGGCAATAATTAAATCAGTCCTTGCCAGGCTAAGTCTCTTTTTCCCCATGATGGAAACTGAGAGATCTCTCTGTCCTTATCTCAACCCATGAGCTTCCCATTTTATTTTCTCCTCCATCTGGCTGAGCGGGAGTGAGAGCAGCTGGACGGGCACCTGGCAGCCTGACAAGGAGAACTGATCACAAAGGGACTGCGTCTGTCTTGCCTTCCAGACTCGATCAGAGCAAACATGATGAAATTCCATGGCTTGTTAGCATCTATTTTTAATGACCTCTCTCCTCACCCATAGCGATGTCTGACCACATCCCTGCTCAGCCTCTCTGCCAGGTAAGCTCCAATTCGATCCAGCTTCTCTGGTGCAGAAACTGCATAGAAAGTCAGTTTCTCCATGTCAGCTTTAACAAGACCATCCTAGAAACAGAAATACAAAATAGAAAATTAAAGAGTTCATAGAAAATATAAAGCTTTCCAAGTGTTTCTTCCTTTTTTTCTAGTTAACATTTAAAGATCAGAGGCTTACAGATGGAAATAAGCTACTGAAAAAAAACCCCGCAGTATTGAATAAAACTGCCATAACCTTAGCTGCAAAAATCAGCAACCTGAAACAAGTAAAATATTTTAAAGGAAATGAAGCAACTAGCTTGCTCCACCATTTATTTGTGAGGGAATGGGTATTGTAAGAGAAGGTATGCAGTGAGATATGTGACCAGTTCTAAGACACACTTCTTTGCTAATAGCACAATGTAATTTTTTTCTCTTCCCATCCCCCCACCAAGTATATTCAATGCCTAATTTTGATAAAATATACAAACAAAATTGTAGTTTATGTATTTTATTTCTGCAATGTCAGATCTTGAACAAGGCTGACCCCCAGGAATCTGAGGGTTAATTGTCAGAACAAGATTAAAGATTAACATATTAATTTCAACATGAACTGTAATACAGATCTGCTCAGATAAGGTTATAATCATAGTTATCAGGTAAGCAGGATAAGGCTTTTTATCTTTTTGTCTTTTTTTTTTTCCTGGAAGTTCATAAAAACATTTGTTTTTCAAAAAGATTACTTAGAAGCTTTTAAGACATTCATTATTGATTAATGGATTTTATCAAACAAATCTTCTCACGCTTTGGAGAAAGTCTGCAACTCAAGGGAAACATCATGAACTGGCCTGTGTCCTCCACTGACCCAATGAATACTAACCAAAGCAGAGACGGAGAAGTGCCAATTCAGAGCTACTGATTTAAACCAAAACACAACAATTTTAGTATTTCCAGGTGTTTGTACACCTTTATCAAAAACTAGATTAGAATAAATAAACCTATAAAACCATACTGTTCCATGCATTCAATATACTGTATACACAAAAAACAAATTCTTTAAAGCCAGTAATATGCACTTACATAATCCCTGGCACTCAGTAACAACACAAGTCTAAAAAAAGCTGACATACTTTGTAACATATAAGCCAGATATTACGCAAATACTGACTATGCTGCTTACTTCTACTGTAACAAAAGATACAAAAATTCGGTAACGCACTTTAAAAAATAGAGCAGCAGAAACATAAGGTCTTGATCAGTCTGAACTGTCAAATGATTATGTGTAGACACCTGCATTCCTCAATGGTACACAGAAGTTATTTATTTTCACAGAGAGTAGGAGTTAGGTTTTAATATCGCTCCAAGACTGTTACAGTGAAATGAAGAAATAAAATTGTAGATGAGTACCTGGAAAAACTTAAAAAAAACAAACCACCAGAAAAACCTTTTTGGGTCACAACAGTCTACCAGAGCTCTAAAAATGCTCACAGTCAATAAGACAAGAATTAAAAAATTCAAGTCCTGTAGAAAACCAGAAAATGTTCACACCTGCAACCACAACAAAGCAAATGTTTGTGGTTCTAAAAAGTGATGAAGTTAAGTGCTACCTCTGCAGCAGAATACCTTGTTTAATGAAATCTCTGTTTCTCTGAGGAAAACATACTAATTTTATTCTTCAGTGCATAGCCCTGCTTTGGAAATGGAATTAGACCAGATGATCTCTAGAGATCCCTCTCCAGATAAATTATTCTACCAACCTCTCTTAAAGCTATTAAGCGCTAAAGCTGATTTTATGCTAAAACGTTAAAAGAGAACTAAAAAAATAAAATTTTAAAGAATTGCTAAAGTTCAAGCTATAAACACAGATTTTCCACTACCAATCCCTTAAAATTTGAAAGGCATGACTCACTTTTGGATCTTCAGGAAATATGTTGTCTACCAGCCGCTTGTAGCGAGGTCGCAGCGCAGCACAGCAGCAGCAAACTCCTGCAGAGAGATTGACCCAACGGGATTTAGGGTGCAGTTCTAGGCACTCATTTGAAGGGACAAGCTGACAAGCATGGAGGAAGAAGATAACACTGAATTCAGCTTGCTATCAGCAATAAAGCAAAACCAAGGGAATTGAAAGTAAGGACAAGTAAGTCAAATAAGCAAAATTACTATCACACTACAACACGAGAAAATACGCAAGGATCTCGGGTACTAGAAATGCACCTGGCATCCATACTTAAAAACATGCAGAAACGTCAAGGACTCTAAAATTGAGTCATATTGAAACCAAAGCTACTTTATTTGCAGGTTTATCTTCATTCTGAATGACTGTTTCAAAACACTCAAATGTGCATTATGTGCATTATTCTAAAAAAAAGGAAACAAAAGTGAAATCTGTTTTAAAGGCATGCATAAAAACCAATATAAACCATAATATACAAAACAAGCTCTGCTTTCCTTGCCCTTTATCCTTCCTTGTACTGGGCATCAGTGAAATGACAGTCACTTGAAGCAGAGGAATTAATTTTTTTGATCTTATTTCTGCTCTACTACTAATCTATATAATCAGAATAATGCATGTAACTTCAGTTTTATTAATTTTAAAAGTCATGCTGCCTGCTCTAAAGAGGTAATAAACCTGCAAAGCATTGTTTGATCTTTTTTCTCGCACTACTAGAACTACTAGGACTCTGGAGTTAGGTTAAAACTCAGAAAAAAAAAAAGTTTGTGGGTATCTGTCCAACTGTTTACCAGGGTAGACTCATACCCTTGTTTTTGAAATTTTTTGACAAATCAGGTTTAAATGTTTTAGTGGGCATATTATCAGATTAACTCATTGGTCAAGCCTCAGAACAACACCAAAGCAGCTCTAATGCACAGGAGCCACTGAGTAAACAATAAGACACACAATAATAACGTATCAAGCATACCTGCAGATCATGTCTTTCAAGTCTCAACACCTGAAGGATTCAAAGTAGCTAAATACCTTACAAATGTCGCATTAAAGATACCCATTTACGTGCTAAAAAAATCTTATAACATTTTGCTAAAAATAGTAAAAAATGCAAAACAATAAAGGTTATTGTGGCAGAAATTTTTTGATGATTACAATTTCTCTGCAAAAGCATCAAGACTTGTATATCTTTACTTAAGATATCTAAGTAATCTTAATGGTTTTTAACCACACTTACCAGAACATCTGGGAGATTAATGACAAAGATTTCACCTGCCGTACTTAATTTTAATTACAAGACTCTACAGGAGCAGACATTCTCCCTCAATTACATCTGTTTTCTGATACTATTGTCTCTTGGACAAAAAACGTATTCTGCTCATACTTTGACAACTTAGTTCTTGTGATTTATTTAATCAAAATCAATTATCGAAGCCAAATCTATGATTTTAAAACTGTGCAGTAACTCCAAGTTCTCCCCAATGGATCTGAATTCTGCCCAGCTCATGAATTAGAGTCCTGTACCACCAGTAATATCAACACTGACTTATGACTTCAGTACATAATTATGAAAACAGAAAACACTCAAGGAATAAACAACTGGAATACTGAGCATTTTGTTGTTAAATAGAACTTTGTTACTATTGTCAAGTTCTTCATACCATTTCTGCTGATCTCTTGCTCATGGAGGTCTAGCAAATGTAAAACTCTACATTTACAAAAAAGCTGCAGTTATTAAGTAGATAAAATCAAAGTTTTTTTATATGCCACTGGAAAATGTAGGTATGAAAAGATGTTAAAATCCTACTTGACTTAAAATTGAAATAATTTAGACAGTTCGACAAAAAATATTCTATTGAGAGTAATGCTGTGCAACATCTTAAAAGTAAGTAAAATTATAATAAGAAAGGAGTACTGTATTAGTGTCTTGTATATCATTCTGTATTGGGAAATTCAAGTAAGACCATTAAAATCCACCAAAACCCATGTCATATTGCTAACTATTTCTTGAGTTAGGTATACAACTCTGCAGCACTCTTTGGCTCAGCACTCTTTGTACTTGGTGATCCTACTTGTTTTTCTACCCTATGGTTGACCATTAACTTTGGTCCACAGTAAACAGTATGTTTGATTACTGCTAAATATAGAAAATATTCTAACAAAAACTGTAGCAAAATATTTTGATACAACTATCTAAAATATAACAAGAGCAGGAAAACATTCTAAAATATTGCAAGACAGGCAATTAAAAATACTTTTTAGAATTACTTTCTCCCTCTTTAAGTGACAGAATAAGAAAATCTTTGCCAAGAACTGCTATTTAAATCTTAAAATGGTGTTTCAAACCTGTGTAATTTACATAACTTTAACATAAAATCTGGATACAGTTACTTCCTTGAGATGTATAAAAAGATCAGGTGACAGTACCAACTCATTCTGGCAGCCTTACCAGATGGTTTCACTAATGGAAACATAATATTGCTCCATTGAAATACTGCTCTTCAAATTTATGGAACATATTGAATTTTGACACCAAAAAAAAGGGCCTAGCAGTAAGCATGCATAACATTTGAAATTTTCTCTTCATCTTGGATTTTGGCAGTACCTTTACATAGCTAAGTGTCTAATTACGGAACTGTTTACGTGGGAAAAAACCCATAAACTTGTCAAAAGTTCTTTATCATCAAAGCATAAGCCTAAAATTATGGTGCTAATACCATCAAAAGAACTTCCTACATTAAACAGAACATTCAAGTATCAGAAAGTGAGATTTGATCTGTCAAAGCTCGCAGCCCCCAAGCAGAACACAATCAGAAATGAAACTGACAGGCACTCCAAAACAACACAGAAATAAATGACAACCAAAAGCAAAAACCAGAACAATTAACAGTCATGACACAGATTTTGTGGAAAAACTACTAATCATTTCTCAGTTGTATCATTTTTATATAACTATGGAAGATTTTTTTAACAAAAATGTAGGAATAGGTTTAAAGAATGTAGGAATATGTGTAAAAAAAAAAAAAAAA
>WBMY01002960.1:1151066-1168851 GCA_013397315.1 Donacobius atricapilla
AAGACAGCAAAACAAAATCCCCAAAAGATCAAGTCAACAAACTACATAAAAGCAACCCATAACATTTAGGAACGTTTTATTACATAGACGAATAAGATGAATCTTGTCAAAGATAGATAGAAGCTGAGCAACTGAAAAGGATTCCCTACTTCTTGGATACCAATTTACCACAGATAAAAAATTATCCAAATAAACACATTCATTTCACATAAATAAACTGTTTTGTAGGTCTGTAGAACACAGGCAGGTAAAAAAACCAACCAACCAACCAAAAAACTGTTCTATATTATGCAGGTTTATTGAGGAAAAATCCTATGACAAATCCTTTTTAGTGTCAGACAGAATTTGCATTTTAATGGCCTCCTCCTTGCACACATCTTTACATCATTTTATGCAAGTAAATATAAAGGCTAAAGCAATATCTACAGAGAATTCTGCACTTTAACGTGATAGTTAACATAAAATGTTTAAAATATATTGTTTGCTTCTCCAGTAGTGGGACTTTTATCAAGTTCAAACATGCACATTCTCTTCTGCTAAAGAAGTCCTACAATCTGCATTTTACGTTATAACTGTACACATTTACCAGCTGCACGGGTACAGCAGTAAGACACAGCCCCCGCCAGCAGAAAATGCTCATTTCACCTACCCAAACACATACACGGTCTCGGCTCAAAAGCAGAATTATAATCATAGGTTTTTTCTCGCTCAACAGTTGGAACTTGCACATACTGCCTCATCCTGGACGGGAATTCACTGCTGGGGAACTGAGTCCTTTCCCAGAAATTTGCTGTCTGGCCCTGGCCCAGCTGCGGGTACCTCGCGAGGGCTCCGCGGCTCTGCAAGCTGACCTGATCAGCCCGGTGCCATCGGCACAGAGCCGCCAAACACGTGAGAAACTGCAGCATCAAATTCTGTTAACAAGGCCAGGCGCAAGGCAAGAGAAAAGGATAGAAAATACATTGTCAATGCGTGATTCACAGCCCTCCAGTGAAACTGCACAGACAGTTTCATTACTTCAACTTGCCTGGAACACACAGTTCATTATTTCTCTGACTAGAAGTAAAAAATCTGTATAGTCTCAGGAAAAAACATCCCCAGACAGCTGCCACATATCACTGCAGAGTGATAAATATTTTAGCAAAACCTACTTCACTTGGTCTTCTTGGAGAACAGACAGAAATGCATTTAAGGCAGACTACTGACCAAAAAGACTTTTTTAAACAAAAATGTTTACATAAGAAACAATCTAAAAATAATGAAACTAACACTGTTTCTAATAATACTTCCTAGTTTAGGAAGCAAGGACTGCAGAATTTAAATCATTAGCATGATTATGATACATCAGGTAGAAAATCAATTTTGAGTTAAGCAATTCGGAAGTTGCTTTCCCGTTTCCCATTAATTCTCAGCATTTTATTGTTCCAATTCCTACATCACATCCACCTGGGATACACAAATACAAGATTTTCATATAAACATTTTTATAAACCCTGGAAATTATAAGTACTGTTTTTAATAAAAACACAGATAATAACTTCCACTACATAAAAACTGAATTGAAGATTAGTGATAATAAACTCTGAGAAAACACTGAGCTGCATAGGAACTGTCCCCGTATAGTTTACTACAGGAAAACCCACGCTGTAAATTAGAAAAATTGCACTACAGTAAAGCTGTATTTCAAAATAGTGTGTCTGAATATATGCTATATATTACTCACACAAAATTACAGGAAAACAAAAGCTTCAGGATGGGTTTAAACATAAAAGACTAAGTTCTGCCAGTTGAGTTTAAAACTGCCACATTTTCTTCTTTATCAAAACCGAGGAAATCATCTGTTTTATCTAATGCTGGAATTTCTTCAAAAGTTTTGTCATGTTGTCTAATATAGTTGCCAACTGTGTACAGAACATCAATAACCTGAAGCAAGATGTCATGTTCACTCACTGAATATTTTTATTATGTCCCAAGCTTGGATCTGGTCATCCCTAACTTTATTTGCAATCATCCAAGCTTATTTTAAAAAAGTCTTATTCTATCAAAAAATGGTGTAATTAACAAAAAAGTTTCAATCTACAGAAAAATGAATGTTTTGTAATATCAAGAAACAGAGCAATATTAAAATTACATTTGGTTGCTCAATGTACTCAAATATAACTGTAAAAATTTATTTGACTGTAATACATTACATTTTCATTTTACTTATTTTTTTGTATCTGAGGTGAGAAATAGAAATAAAATAAATTTATTGCAAATATCCTGATGGAAGTGCATAAAACAGCACTTTAACCATAACCACTTACTATACTTGGTTATTTCTGAACCGCTAATATCAGTTGATGCATTGAATTCAGAACTAAAATGACTTTCAAGGGCATTCGCATTCCACTATGAAAAAGAGATCAGACATTTTATAACAAGGAAATTATTCCAGCCATATAAGGGAGTTAATTAAAAATATTCTTCAACCTGCTATAAAAAGAGCAAATGCTGTAAGGACGCGGCTCAGCCATTGCAAGGTCCCTGCAATGCTCTCCCAGAGGGCACAGGGGACTCGTCACTCAGGCAGGATGAAGTCTCATCCCCCAGATGAGCCTCTCCTCCCCTCACCCAAATGCTAGCTGACTTCTGAGTGGATGCTTTCCAGCCTCTTTCCAAAAAAATGCACTGAAGAAAATGTCCAACATACAGATGAAGTTTTTGTCTTGAGAACAGGATATTCAGCTTGTGATATGAACTTCTGACCCCATGACAGCAAACCCTCAGTAACATCTAACAGGGAAAATCTCATCCATACCTAGCTTTTACATTTATTTTACAATTTTATATTTATTTTTAAATAATATTTTGGTGCTCAGTTTATTTGAAACAAATGAAAACAACACCCAAAAAACCCAGCCTTCTCCTTAGAATTTCTCACAGGAAGCTAAAAAGTTAAAGTTAATTCTGGTGCGGTATGACTTCAGAAGACTTCTAAACGGGAATCATATAATCATTAAGGTTGGAAAAGCCCTTTAAGATTATGAAATTCAACCATTAACCCAGCACCAACATCATGTTCACCATTAAACCATGACATTCAGTGCCATACCCACACGTTTTGGGAACACTTCCAGGGATGGTGACACCACCCTGGGCAGCCTATCCCAGTGCCCAACCACCTTTTCTGGGAAGATTACTCTCTTTATTTCCAGTCTAAACCTCCCTTGGTGCAACTCGAGGCCATTTCCTCTTGTCCTGTCTCTTGCTACCTGGGAGAAGAGAATGACCCACCTGGCTACAGCCTCCTTTTCAGGCAGTTGTAGGGAGTGTTAAGGCTCCCCCCAGGCCTCCTTTTCCCCCGGCTGAACAGCCCCAGCTCCCTCAGCTGCTCCTCCTCAGACTTGTGCTCCAGCCCCTTCCCCAGCTCTCTTGTCCTCTGAACAAGCTCCAGCCCCTCAATGTCTTTCTTGGGGGCCCAGAACTGAGCACAGGATTCAAGGTGTGGCCTCACCAGTGCTGAGTACAGTGGGAGAGTCAGACCCTGGTCCTGCTGCTGACACAGCCCCAGTGCCACTGGCCTTCCTGGCCACCTGGGCACGCCCTGGCTCATGTTCAGCCACTGCTGACCAACACTCCCAGGTCCTTTCCTCCCAGCTTTCCAGCCACTCTTCTCCAAACCCGTATTGCATGCTGGAATCAGCATGGAATGATGCAAATGTTTGCTATGGTGAAAGCATGTAAAAGTAATTTGAATATAAGCTTTTTGTTAAAGAAAGAAATGACAATGCACCTGAAGTTACTAACAGGAAGTAGGGAAAACCCCCAAGCTAGTCAAATAATGCTCACCACCAAGCTTCTTCAATGAAGTATTCTTTTCAGAGCCAGTGGCAATTAGAACAAATCCCCCGGGAAGATATTATCTTTGGGACCGTGTGTTTTAAAGACCTCTAATCCATTAAAAGAAAGTTTTCCATTACATCAGCTTCTCCAGTTGCGTTCCTTAAGTTCCACCACCGGCAGTGTTTCCATACCATCTCTCCTTTCTCCCACCTTTGCTGGTTTCACATAGTAACTTTCCTTTATTTGCTCATTTCTGTTCTCCTCAACACTGCCTCCTCCTTTCCTGCTTTGCAATAGTACTGTCACTCTATTTTTAGTACAGCATTAAAATTACCTAAAACTAATCTTGTTCCAGTGGAAGAAGCTCTATGACATGAGTTTTGCTTCTTAATTCCTGCCCTTACTTATATTCCTAGTAAGCTGGCCAATGTAATTTACTTCTCTGACTGCTATCACTGAAATAATACAAAAAAGAGACTTTAGGAGACTAGAAAGAAACTTTCACATAAATTTCCTTGACCCCTCTTCATCAGAGCTGGCACGGATAATCTGTTCAGGGGAAAAAATGAACAGGCAAAGTCCAACTTTCATTCCTGCTTCCAGTATTTGGTTTGTAGTTGGGAAATGAGTTCCAGGAAATAAATCCAGTGGGCAGAAAAAAATCCACGGAGGTTTAATTTCATCGTACCCTTATTTCTAAATAAATACTGATTTCATAACAAGGTGTTTTATAAATCAGGGAAAAATGCAACATAAATAAACTACTGGACTAAAGGAGACAGAGGGCAAAAGAGGCTCATAGTGCTTTGTGTGCTCTCTGAAGCACGTGAACTGCTATTATCCATCCACCCAGACAAAGAGCAGAGCATGGAGTGGACTCCTGACACTGACAAAACACCCACAGCGCACATCCACTAACATACTGAGCCATGAGGACATTCTTTACCTACTATTTATTTCTGAATAAAAGAAGTAAAGAAGGATAGGCGTTATCACAGCAACCCCATTCTATTCCTGCTACTTAACACACCTATTTCTGCTTGTCCAAATGCCTGGCTCCTCCCAGCATCCATGGGGAACAGAGAATGGAAAATCCCCAGCACAGTGACAATCCTGGCACAGAAGGAGCCTCTGAGTTCCAGACAATCCTGCTCAAAGCCTGCTTTCACCTTGACCCTAAGCTATTCTCTTACCCAGATGAGCCATTTTCAGAATGCTGCACCCTTGAACACTTCCCAGGTGCAGAAGAAAGCTGCAGGTGACAGAGAAGAGTAGTGTAAAAGTCATATATGCCCAAAGGCCAAGCCGCCTAACTTGCTTAACACTCCACGGAGAAGAGGGGCTGCAAAACCTGCACCTCTCCTACCACCTTGTTCCCACTTTGTGGCAGGTTAAGGAGCAACAGCTACCATGGAAGACCAGTAGAGGCTGGTGCACCGGTGGATTGAGACAGACACTGAAGGAGAGGAAAGATGCTACACAAGGCACAGCTGAATGGTAACAGGCCAAGCAGCAACACTTAGCCTATCTCCAGGGTGTCCCAAGGCGAGTAAGAAGCAGTTCTTGAGGGGTGTCAGAGGCAAAATTATTCTAAAAGGGTCACTGGCTGACTCTGGAGCCTTCAAACTATACTTCTGATCAGCAGGTTGGCTAACTACTGGTAAAAATATATATATTTGTCTAAAAGGCTCAGTACTTTGGTGACTAAGTGCAGGCTACAGAATGCCTCCCAGACGCTTGTGCAGCACGCCTTTGCTTCCCAGTCCCAACACCAGGCAGCACAGCAGACTGCTGACAGGGACGTTCTTTGTGCCACTCCACCTGTGCCCAGTTTTAGTTTTAAAACTTCTAATATAGATGTTCCACATTTCCCATTCCATTGCATTTCCTCATACTACTGGACACAGCCCTCTCTCCCAGCAAAGAAGAGAGTTATTTCGTTGCTTTAACAATTGCTGCTCACTTCTGTTCTTCTACAGCAACTCATGTGGATTAAGCTACTGCCTTTAGAGGAACACCCCCCTGTATACCTGAGGATCAGAGGGGAATCCATGGGAAGCTGGACAAGAACACAGGTCTGGATTCAACTCTAGGAGTTACAATTAATGGAATCCTTAAGTTCTCAAGCTTAGGGCAGTAGCACATAGGGATTACTTGGCATCTCAGAACGGAAACAGTCACTCAAACATCATGAACAGTTCTGGTTTTCAGGGTTCAGCATCACAAAAATAACTGGAATGGCTCCTGACACCTGGGAAAGTTGCCAAGATAACCCAGAAGATAAAACTTTAGAAAACTGAGATCCACCTTGGAAGCTGTTGGTTCCCTACACCAAGAAACTCATGGAAAAAGTGTCAAACACTCTCCACTTTTAGAATTTTATGAAGATTTTGTCAATACTACACATCTTCATTATTTGAAGAGAGCTATAAGGATGGCATTGATAAACTATCAGCAGCCCTACAGACAACAATCCCACTTCAAATTGGAGTAACTGGTCAGCAAGCACCCAGGGTTTCAAGTCTTCTTAGAGGGAAAGCACCTGAAACTTTGTGCATTAAAAAACCTGAATGTAAAGCCACATGATTTTTTCTGACGACTGCTACTTTTTCCATTTTCTTAATATGATGTAGTTTGCTTTCTTGATCCAATCCACAGGGAAGGAACACAGCTGAAGTGGTAAGAACTCCCTGAATCTTATGCTGGTGTCATATTTTTCCTTTAAAAAGGATGCTCAGAACTGTTGTGTCATCTCCTCATCACAGGTATCCTACGACTGCAGTACTGGGCTGGGAGGATTTCATTCACTCCTGCCCAAACACACCAGGATGCAGCAGACCAGGGGAGTGGTACCACACAGCCCCGTGAAAAACAAGGCATGAGGAGGTTTTTGTCAGTGAAAAAAATGCCATGATTAAATTATTATATGTCATTATATTAAAAGTCCTGATGAAGAGGAAGCAAAGGTTCACAGGCCTTCTCTCTGGAACCCTCAGTGCTAATGGAGAAGGTAAGCTTAGCTCAGGAAACTAGATTTTAACCAGTTCAGCATAAACCACTGACCTGGTTATAGGACATATAAGAGAGTGTTGTTCTATAGATCCTTTCGTCTATTAAACATCCAAAATACCATGGCCAGAGCTTCAAAAACAAGTTTTACCTTCATTTGAGCAAACCCAGCTAAAAGCTTCTATTTGCACAGATTTTGAAAAACATTTCCTAATTGAAAGAAAAATGCTCTGTTCACAAGTAGTCCAACATCACATAACATACATTTTATTTCCTGCACAAATACACAGTGTACAGAGAAAGAAACATAACAGTGGACGAAAGGGTTTCTGTCAATCTAGAACCATACTGTACTATTTATGCTGAGAAAACAGAGTGCAGTAAGCCTTCTGAGGCACATACAGAAAGCCCAAAACATGACAAAGCATCTGTTCCTGTTCAGCAATGAAAGTGTTTAAACTGTACTGACATTATTGAAAAAGAAAACGTGAAATAAAAATATTGTAATGTTACTTTGAAAAGCAAAATCACAGAGGGTACTAAGGCTACAGAATTCAAATTCTTTTCTAAATATCATCAATCTTCAATTAAGTGCTCTGCTTGTGTCTATTCCTAGATGTTTCATTTCCCAGATGCCATTTGGACATGGAAACATACATGTTCCCGTTAAAAGAAAAAGAATACTAAAAGAATAAGGAATTAAAAATTTGAAAAAAAAATCCCTCTTTCCATATTATCAGGAACAAGTCCTTGGAGCTGCCAACACACTCTATTTTACATGTTTTCCTGTCTCTGAAGTTTTACCTAGCTCATCCTGCTCTCACAGAAGAGCAGCTTTTGAAAAAACCAGCCAACAGAAGTTTATGCAACAATTTTTCAATCATTCACAGTTTTAAACATAGACATCAAAGACAGATGTTTCACTGGAAAAAAACCCTCTTTCAACGTAAATATGAATTATAAAATATCCTCATGGTTGTATTGGTTTGGCATAAATGGTAGAAAAACCAATTGTTGATCCATTTTGGAACTGACAGCTAAGTTGGCCAATCAGGTAAAAAATGTACACCACTTGGGACACCGCTTAAATACAGGAATCTTGGGAGATTTGCTCTCTTTCCACAGCCCCCGCCATGAGCTAACATCGCGGCCAGGCCAGGGCGGCCGGATCAGGGCCAGCCCTCCGGACAGCCGGGCAGGCTCGGGCATCTGAGCTCGGCAGATGCCACAGAGAGGGAGAGATGGCCCCGGCCCCCTCCTCCAGCCCTCGGGTCCCCAGAGAGCAGCACCGAGCCCGGGCTGGGTTAAAAACGCACCCCATAAGACCGAGGGGTGGAAAAGGAGAGAAGACCCGGGCCGCCGTTTATGAGCTTTTTTCTGCAGCTCGTGGATTTGAGTCTTTCAGAGATGGCGCGGCTGCGGCTGAGACCACCTGGCGTGTGCATGCCTGGGCAGGTTCCTGAACATTAACTCTTTCTTAACACCGACTGAGACTGTTTTCAAACTCTACCCCTCCTCAAAGAGAGAAGAAAGGCTAAATCGGAGGTATGCAAAGGGATAATATGAAGATACCAAAGTCAGTANTTTTTTTTGTTTACCCTTTAGTGTATGTTAATAAATCTGTTTCTATTTTTAAGTTGAGACTGCTTTGCCTTGCTTTTTTTTAATTCTATTCCACTAAAAAATGAAAGTTAGATCCCCACACTATGTTTCACAAAACAAATTCGGCGAATGTGATAACCACTACAATGGTTGTTACCTTTCCCATTAGTTCTAAAAGCGCTTCATCTTGAATTCAGGTTTCCCCCACGAACAGAAAAACAGTTCTTCTCCCAAACAAAGGGATATGCAGTTAGAACATATCCCTACCTAGAACCACATATCCCAGCTAATTAAAATGCAATTTCTCCCCTCCTGTAATGTCTAATGAGTTAGAGAGGAACACAGACACAGTGGATTTGCTCTTCTAGGTACCTTCAGTACATAAAGACTCTGTATGTCGCTTTTCTCCCACAACTTCTGTTTCCCACCATACTGAACTGGCCAGCCTAGAAGATGGTCAGTGTAAGAGACAGTTTCGTATTTATACACAAAGGAGTTTTATAAATACATCTTGTTAATCAGTAAATCTTGAGTGCCTTAGCTTTCTGTAGAAACCAGACAGGACATCTGTGGGCACGCAGCCTCACTGGTTTCTGCTGCAGTCCAGCAGTTCTTGCCCACAACCAGCACTTCTAACCACACTGCAATTCCAACATCCAGACTCAATTTGCAAAAATTATGTTTTGTCAGTTCTGAGGAACTTCAAGCTCATGTCTAAACCAATGTCAGTAAAAAATCACAAACTCATTTAATTAAAAAAACCACAAGCAGAGAGAGAGTCTTGAAAACAGCTTGCACTGCATTTATTATGAGACAAGAGAACTCTGCTAGCTCGATCATGTCAGACAGATCAATTGTAACTATTCATATTTTATTACATATTAAGTTCGTAAGTAGGGTATCATCCTAAAGTCCTTTTCTAATCATTACACAGTTTAATGAACATGGCAAAATTTGTTTTAATAGCATAAATTATTGGATATTTCCTGATGCACTCCTAACAAAATATCCACAAAGTTTTATCTTTACCCATTTCCTTACATATGAACAGCTTTACAAAAGTATCAGGAAGGAGCACTGATTTAGCATAATTACACAGCTAAGTGTTAGACTGGAATTCCTTACTCATTCTCTTACTAAGGAACAAGTTACCCTTCTCAAACCACAGTTAGAGACTCAGAGTGCCCATTTCCAGCCAAAGTACAGACTCTTATCAACAGAATACTGTAACAGGTCCAAGTACAATTTAGAATCACAACTGTGCTCTTCTTGAAAAATGAAAGGACTGAGACCTTTAACAGATCTCAAGCCAGACATGAGTTAGACAGGCACCAACTATTTTTGAAATCTTGGGTTCTACAAGTTGTAAGATGAGGAATCACAGAATTGCAGAATATTCTGACTACCAAGGGATGCAACAAGGATCATCAAATCCAACTCCTCACCCTGTGCAGGACAGCCCCAAGAATCACTGCCTGAGAGCATTGTCCAAAGCTTCCTCAACTCTTGGCAGACTTGGAAGAGTTCCATTCATCTACCTACCCACCTTTCATTCATTTCTGTCTAATACCTGCATGAATTAATCTTGAATACTGTAACTTTCTAGAAATGAAACAGCATTCATTTCATTTCAGCACTCATAGCCAGAGTGGTGTACACAGATAACTTTCATCTTCAGCAATCCACAAGGAACGTGATTCCCTAGGGAGCCACGGAGGTTCACAGTAGCCAATGGTGGGAAGGAAGTCCATTTACTAAGGAAAGGGAAAGCCAAAAATTGTTTTAAAAGGAGTTTGCCCTGGCTTTTCCAGAGACATGGATTTAATCACATAATGGAAATCTTATCCCCGCTCCCCAAAATCATTTTGTTTTGTTGTCATGCACAAAAAAAAAGGACTCTTGCATGCACCATCAGCATGAGCCTTCTTACCCTTTTGTCCCATGATTCAGAAATCAACAGCAAACAAGGCTGCACATGAAGATTAATCGACTGATAGTGGCAAAGCGATTTCTGTAAATAACAACGACAGCCATAGTTTAATACAGCCTGAAAAAAATGACTGAGCTACAGTTAATATTTGGGGAAATATCCACGTACCATTTAAAAGCACACAAAGGCTTTGATGGGCACCAAATTAAGTTCACCTCTAAAGCGTTTGATTTTTTATGTTAGATGCCCAGATTGTGCATACATAAGTAACAAAAACTGAAAAAATAAATTCTACAGGTTTTAACAAGGAATGGGTGAAACACAACTGCTCATTTCTTGGCTATACTGAAGTGCGTTCCCAAACAAATGCAAGACATGTAAGGATGAGTGATAATGATGTCACTCATCATATCTTGTCTCAATATGAGTGGTTTTGACTCTCTACGGAACTGCTCCTAAACACTAACTTTCCCAAATGGGGCTAGGATGATGTGTACATAGAAATGATGGCTAACAGATAACAACAAAAGGAACACTTGCTCCAAATTAACAAGTCTTAAAGAAATACATGCATATTCATTAATAAATATGGAAGTACCAATCTGATGGCACACAAAACTGCTTAAGGTACCATGAGTTAAATTAACAGGTGTACAAAGAACTACAGTTTTCCAGCCGCAAGTTCCTGTTTTATTTCTTTTCTTAGCATAATTAAGGATACATTTGGAGAAGTTACTACTTTTTCAATGCAGAAAAGACGGTTACCTAAAAATTAGCTGAAAAAGAACTGTGTCTGTTTTCATATTGAAAGCATTTCTTCCATATTATGCAAAGAATCCATTATATAATTTGTGACTGTAGAATTATAATAGTTACAGACATTCTGAAATACAGTTGTTTTCCTTTTCTGGCCTAGTCCTAGCAAGTGGCAAGCTGCTGAAGGAAGCCTCAACCACAGCTTCCCCCTGGCAGCTGTTTTCCAAGCTCCCGTGGTCCCTTAGGTTAGTAGCTGAAAAGGACATGATCCTGGGCTTCGGATGTTCCTCATCCTAAAATACCAGAATCAAGCGGCAAACAGTAATTTCAGACACCCCCGATGTAACCCTTCTGTAATAGCTCAAATGCGAAAATGTTACAGAATTGTAACCTATTCAACGCTGCTTTAATCTGTCGACAATGCTCTCATAAAATTAAGAGGGTTTCTTCTGCCTATAAAATAAACAAAGCAATTACAAAAAGTCCTTTATTAAGTAGCAGGTCCCATTGTAAAGTGTGAAGGCTACATGAGAAACATATTCCAGATGAGCAAAAAAGTATGCTGCTTGGGAAGAGTGGAAACAGTAATTGATAAGAACTATGGCTTGATTTTCACTAAAAACATAAGAATGTCCTTGAAATATTTATATAGACACAATCAGGAACACATCTCCAGTCAGTGATATTTCAGATTTTTTTTTCCACTGGGAGATAAATCTTCCCTTCCCATTACCAATCTTGTTAACACTTACTTATTATACATACACAATAAAAACCAGAATAACAAAACACAAATAAATGAATTTTCCAAAATTGTTGGGAGAGGAGAAACCAAAATGATGAAGTTATCTGCCTCTTAAAATGTGTTAAAAATGTTAAATGCCAGTCAAGAAATCACTCATTTCAAATGCTGTTTTCCCTCCTACACTTGGCAAGAAATCTCTATTCACATAGAAAATTATAATTTTAAATGTTTGATGGGTATTTTTGGGTTGGGGGAGTGGGTAATTTATTTGTTTAAAGACTATGAAGCACCAGAAGGAAAGCAGGAGCATGCAGGAATACAGCAATTAACAAGCACTACTCAATTGTTCCATCTTCTCTTCGTTTTCACCTTGCACAAAGCAGCGAAGCCACCAGCAGGCTCCACCTGCTGTCAGAGGAGCTGCCTCTGCAGGGACCAGTAGCAAAAAGCCACAGGGTGCTCCGGAGGCCAAGGAAACAAAATGCTAAGTAGTTTAATGAGCTTGCTTGGAGCCATTCTGAAGTCACCAAAACTGCCTCTTCACTGCAACCAAGAACAGGCCAAATCATGGAATATTTTCCACATAACTAATATATGTACTCCTTAAATCAGAATGGTCCCTTTCCAAATGACAAATATTTGACAGAAGAGTGTGGGAAGAGTGAATATTACTAAATTTCACAGCCGTAATTCAAAGGAAGAATGCGAGAAAATTACATTTGGCAAAATCCTTATTTTTATTTATTTGTTCTCTTAATTTATGTGTTACAGTCAGTCATAAGGACTATTATCCAGCAGTTAAAAACAACTAACAATCATATTTAACAAAACCTTGAAAACCAAAGATATAATTATGCTAATGGCTTAAGCCAAAAGAGAAAAGAATAAGCTTAGAAATAAAAAGTCACACACAGAGCTACTACAAGTAAAATACATTTTTGTAGCCAACAGGTGCTCACACCCATGCCACACAATTCTTGTAGTTCAAGCAATTTCCTTTTAGTATAAAAGCCTTTAAGTTAAACATTTAATTGAAGTCAGGGAATACATCCAGTAAGTTAGTTGT
Organism: Donacobius atricapilla; assembly: GCA_013397315.1. Classification (NCBI taxonomy): domain Eukaryota; kingdom Metazoa; phylum Chordata; class Aves; order Passeriformes; family Mimidae; genus Donacobius; species Donacobius atricapilla. The sequence goes on from WBMY01002960.1 coordinate 1,164,000, forward strand.
TTTTAGAAAAGAAAAATCTCACTATCTACCAAGCTGTGTTTCAAACATCTGATTAAGTGTGAATATTCAGAACATAATGTTCAAAAAGAAGAGTCTTCGACAAACATTTTGACATGACTTAGCTATCGCTTTTTCTCCTTCGCAGAAGCATTTGTAACATTTCAATCCAAATGCAGCTAACAAAAAACCCCTACCAAAACCACCCATGTTCCATAACAGAAGTATGCTAAATGAAATTATCTGCATAAATTATTCAACAGGGAAATTCAGAACACGTGAGGCAAGTGAGAAACACATACTGCCTGTACCGCAGAGGCTATTGCTGTAAGTTCTTTGGGTTTGCTTTTAAATAAAAGCACTATTTAATCTTTTACTCCACAGTTTCTTTGTGATAAAGCACAGCTCAGAGAATTGCTAAAACGTGTAGTTCAAACCTACTCCTACTGTACTCTAACAGAAATGAGAAAACGCATTTGCTTTCTCAACATTTCAGAATTTGCATTTCAACTTCAGCTGAAGACACCATCAATGTCTGTAACCATTCGCATCAACACTCGTGTTATGTGCACAAGACAAACTCGTAACATAAAGTTAAACAGAAAAATTCCAGGGAAAAGCCTTGGCAAGGTTGATCCAAGTGCTGCAGCAATGCCAGAGCATCACAGCTCCACTATAGATGTCAACACAAATGCCTCGTCATGGCTGGTGGAAGCCAAGCACTTTTACATAACAAGGTTAAGAAAGCAGACCGAAAATGTTCTATTTGGGCTGTGACAACTGTGCATTGAGACTAAAATCTTAACATATTTTAGGACTCAATGCAGCACTAAATTCCCACATTCCTAAGTGGGATCACTAAGAAACATCAGCAGAAAACGTGACAATCCGAATGTGCAATGAAGAGCTCGGGCAGAGCCCAGCAACCACAGCTGAGCTGAGGTTCACTGAGAAGAGCAGCCCTCACCTCTGGCTAATGATGGCCTTTGTTCATCTCTCCCCATCCCAGGAGCGCAGCCCAGTTCTGACTTTTGCCTATTTTTCCACAGTTAATACTGGAGGAGTTAAAAAGCATATTGTCCTGTGAATGTTTCATGCACAGTAATTTCGGTCTGACTTCTGAAGTGTCACCAGGAACAGATGAAGTCCCCAGAAAGAGTAATTAAACTCTTACTCACTCTTTATGTAATACCAGTTATCTGGACCTCTCATGATATTCCAGAATATTGTCTTTAAACTTACACATTCATTCAACTACAGTATTAATTTAAAAAAAAAAAAAAGTGTGTGTGTGGGGTAAAAGACACAGTAAAATTACCACCAGGAACTGCTACACAGACCCAGGAAACAAAGCAGCACAGCAGTGGATAAGGGAGTTGGTCAGTATGATCCAAGAACTCCATCAAAATTTCCTGTGAATTAGATATTATTTTTCTACTTCATTTGTAAAGAACTCATTGTAACATGACAGAAAACATTTTTGGAAAAATATCTCACTGTAACAGTCTTTTCTAAGTTTTATTCCTAAAGACGGTCAATGCACTTCTTGATGTGTGGGATGACATAACTCCATGTGAAAATAAAATAAAATTAAAAAAACACACAAAACCACCCAGCCTTTAGAATCAATTAAATCTTTCAGATTTCAAGGACAAATACTTTAAGATTGCAAAGTAACACTGTAGCAGCAGTCTGTTTCATCAATATGCTCCAAAATGAGTCCAATGGAACCTCTACAGAAGCCTAAATTAGCAGGCAGATCTCCTTCCCACATGCAACAGACTTGAACTCCTGAAGGCTCTGTCTCTATTGATTAGAAATACAACCAGCCACAAAAGGATGCTTGCTTGCCTTAAAATCCAATCATACTTCTTCACTTCTTCCATAACTTTTGGAAGTCAAATATCATGAAAATATTGTCATTTCACAAGAATTGCAATGTCTGTTAGGTTCCTTTCCTTCCACCCATGCCAAGTAAACAAATGGCTGTGCAGCTCTGAGGGTCTCGCCACAGATAAACACTGCAATCAGCTCTTTTGGTCTCCTTCAACTCCCATCTGAGTGCAGTAAAGCAAACTCTACATACACTGATATTAACGACCCCAAACATAAGCACATCTGGTTTAAAAGAAAAAATCTTACTTCTCCAGTTTATTTAATTTAAAAAGTCCATGCGCTCCTTCACATGACAGGTGTGACAGGTCTTATCTACAGTAAGGTATTTGACATGACAGGGGTTGAAACGACACAACACAGAACTACTGTAAGGCATTCCTAGAACTGACAGTCACAGCTCATTACAAATCACAGCAAAGAACAAATGACCAAAAGCTTCTTCATGAAATTCAGCACCCATGAAATTCACTACAAACCTATAGAATTAGAATGCACTCAGTAGGACTGGTTCTGTAACTTTATGAATACTTCTTTATCCTCTGGATAAAGCAGATTGCTTTATCCAAAGACTGGTGTTTGCAATCCTACTAGAGATCATGCAGAATTTTTTCTAAATAGAAAAATTAATTAAAGGAATAGTTAAATTTATACTTTTGTAATACATTTTATAACTTGATCCTCTGTGTTAGAGGAATTTGCTAGTCCTGAAGGTAGATAATTTGATTGTCAGAAACATTTGCTTTAAAAATCTTACTAAACTCCGAATGTCAAAAAATTTAAGTCTTACCACTTTTTATCCTAAATAGTGATTTTATCTTCTATGAACACTAGTTGTAATTTTACAAATATAGGATTATAGCTATATCAAAATACAGCTTTTTCATATCAAAAATATCTTTTTTATATTTATACTATTTCAGAACACAGTCTAATGAACCAAATTCAGGGTTTTTTTTCCTGAAGTTGTAATCAAAAAAGGCAAATGCAGAGCCCATATTATTATTGTTTGAAAAATATATGGAGATTTACAGAGGCAGAGACTAGATAATGTTGGCATCTTAAAATTCTTAAAAATTACAGCAGGTATAATGTTTCTTTTTGCATTTTAATTTTTTTTCAATTTTTAAACGCCAAAGAAAATATTCTCACAGTAAACATCCCTAAATATTGTCTTAATGTACTAAAGAGAAGAATACTTACTGCCAGGCATTGTTAATCAGGGATGTCTTCAATTTTGCAAAAACATGAGAAACTATAAAGAAAACAAACAAACAAAGTCAAGACTACAGCTTTAGACAATTTATATCCCAATATGCTCAGTAACTTATGCAGAATGAGTCAGTGTCACATTCTTCAGCTTCAATACCAAAGGGGCTGTTACCACAGAAATCCAGATATCCTCTTAGCTGACCAGATTAGATTTTGCCAGTTCCCAAAATGCAGTCATTCTGTTCTTGCCTTTGAGGTTGGAGTAAACATTTCTCTGTTGTGTACTGTGACCTTCCCAAGCGCCACTGTTTGGGATGCCAAATTCTGCACAGTCTCATAGGATGCTTCCAGATCAGATGTAAACTACAGCACTTCCCTGTTAAAATGCCTGAGAGAGGTTTCTGTTCAACAGTATGAAAAACAATTGAAAAACCTGTGTAGCACTTTCTAGGGCATTTTTTTTTCCCAGTATCAAAAGAGGCAGATTTTAGATCAGAGTGCAACCTCCTATACACAGCAGCAGCTCAAAGGACTTCTGATGCAATTAAATATATTCAAAAAATGAACTCATCTGAAGTTAGAACTCATCTGTTTTGGACATAAAAGTAGCCAAATCTACTAAAATGCAAATCATTTGAAGATTTTTCTGTATTAAAGCAGCGTATTTGGGTTTTACTAATTGCCAAATGCAAACTCCCCACAAATGTACCTTTCCACAAATAAGAACAAAATTTCAGTTAAAGACACTGAATGTTGCTGTCTTCAAAAATAAAACAAATTTTTTAATAAAAGATATTCAGCTAACAAATGTATGTATACATACACCAAAAACTGTAATTCCACAATGGATAATGTGAAAATAAACATTTCATTCGGTCAACATGTGTTTTAATGACCACATATTAAAGCAACATTCATAGTTGCTAAAAATAAACTTTATTCTCGTATATGCATTTCAATCAAAGGTTCTAATTCACTCACAGCAACTGGGATTAAAAACAGTACTTCAAAGTAAGTTATTAAGAATATCCCATCTATTAGAAAGCTGTATGTCCCTCTCCAAAGGCAGCACGAGAAGCAGAGTAATTTTATAAAAGGAAATGTGCTGTGGATTGTCATGTCCAACAGACACATGGAAAAGCAAATTCTCTGGTTCAGAATGTAGTTATGGACCTTGCTGAAACATTACAGAAAACAGATTTACTGATACATAAGAAAATAAAAATATGGAGAACCTGGTGAGAGTTTCAGGGAGTTAAGTGCCAGAGACTCAAGAGTGTTTTACTGACCATCTCTGGCAATCAGATATGCAACACATTTTCCTAGAATATAACCATTGCTGTTGCCAGCCAAGTCAACTCACTTTTAGAAGATTTTTAGAAGAGTTTTCTGCAGGAATTACTAGAGAAGTTGTATAATCAATTCAGACATAAAGCAAATATCTGGTTTTAAATAATTCACTGGGTTTTCAGTTATTTTATGACCTATAACAAGACTGAAAATTCCATATGGAGCTGGCCTGGCCTCTACATGCAGAACAGACCACGCAATTTCCTCTCCATAAAGCCTTCACTCATTGTCTCACTTGGCCTAGGACCAAGGTGAATCCAGAGACGCTGTCACCTGCTAGAGCAGAACAGAACTAAACTAAACCAAGAAGCTTCCCCCGATGAGTCTGCTCCGCTATTTGTCACTGAGCTAAAATTTTATGTAACAAAAGAGGGACCCCCCCCCCACCGCCCCGCACGCA
>WBMY01002960.1:1168934-1181970 GCA_013397315.1 Donacobius atricapilla
GGGACCCCCCCCCCCCCCGCCCCGAATTTGATGAAATAGAACTTAGCTAATTACAAGCGAGTTATGGAAAATCACGTGATACCATTTAGCTTCCTAGTCTAACACTTACTATTTAATATACTCCATGTCAATTTGTGACGCGTGAAAGCTCATCAGATGCAACTTATGGATGTTAAGCACTACACAATGTTTTCTTCACCAAAGCAGCTGAGTCCTGGATATTAAAAAGGTAAACAAGATCATATCTACTTTTCTGTGGAGGACTAAAAGTCATTGTGTTTTTCGTAAGGATACAACAATAGTACTAAACGTAATTATAATCAAAATGCAAAGATAGTGAATGTACCTTGAAAGACAGATGAACAGTTGCATGACACATAAAAGTTGTTCTTCTGAAGAAAAACTTTCAGTTTTGTTTTGAGATTTTACTCCATTTGGCTAGGAAACCCAATGTCAATTCATTGTTCATCAGAACAAGGACAAAAATACAGTTTGTTTGACTTTTTTTTTTCATTAACTAACTAGGATCTGAAATTAAAGGATAGTTTATATGCACAAAATTTTCTTATAATCAGAAGATTTCAGAAATGGCATTGAAAGCCAAATAGAAAAGCAGAGATCGTTTTGGGGTATGCTCTAATACAATGGACCTCTTTAGAAGTTCTTAAATGGAAAAAATGATATAACCTTGTGCTACAGGCAAAGAAACAGAAGCCAGCATACCTGAGATTCTGTATTTTCTTCGAATGAGCCCTCTGTTATGTTATTATGTAACATCATAAATGTTTAACTTGATTTTGAGTCTTCAAAATGAAAGTGCCAGCTGGGCTCCTATTCATTCCTCCAACTTAAGCCAAATAACGGCAGAGGCTTAAGCACCCCTCACAGCCACGCAGGCATGAACTGAAAAATTAAAAATCCACTGTACATTTACTTTTTAGATCACTTAGTTCCCCATTAATATTTCCTCTTTGAAAAATTAATCAATGCCTTTAGCTTTGAAAGTAGGCAAATGGCTAGTGCAATGCAAGATTAATAAATCACATGTTCATTCCTAAATATAGACTGTTAAGCTCCAACTACGATTCCCAGAAGCCAAAAAATACAATATAAAACAGATTTACATATTACAGTGTAATTCTGGGAAAGTCCCTGGCTTTGGTATGAATTCCCTTTCTCAGGTGGAGAGGCTGAATTAATAAGGCTACCCTGCACTCTCATCCAAGACAGAATACAACTACAGAAAACATGATTTGCTTTCACTTTAAAAAAAATGATGTATCTTTGAAATTGTTTAAAAATCGTGTGGTAACTTTACAAGGATTACTTCTTACAAAGTTAGGCTGGGCAGTTAAAATCCACTGAAACCAATCAAAGCTGTTTCTAACCTGTACTCTTCATAATTTAGATTTTATAAGTGCAATCCCTTTTCATTATACTTGAATTGCCAAATCTGGTGAGTATTCTTACACCTCCTTTAACTTGAATGCAATATAAAATTTGTTTGTTCTTTTCCACTGCACAAGTTTGCATCAGAAGTAGAGAGAAGTTACTGTCCATCAGGAACCACAAACATCTGCAATACCTTAAAGAGTTGTTTAATCACGAACTGTATTTTAATTACATTTTTGTGAGGTTTTTTTTCTGAATCAGAAATTAATTTTGTTCCAGCAGCCTTTTTTGACAAAAAAATTTTTTTTTTAATTAAAAGGCTTAAATAAAACCCATACATAAGCCCTTAAGCCTATTAGGGAAGTACAACCAAGATTTCAACTCCAAACCACCAATTTCTCAAAGAAATGTTACCATATGTTTAAGAGCATTAACACCATGTCTTCAAGCAAGATGTCCTGAAGTTACTTGGGAAAATATTTCAAATTATTTTGAATTAATTACAAATGCTTTAGGAAGTAATTATCTATAAAATCCCAAAGCCTTGGTTGTTAACTCCAGGTTTAGCTTACCTACTCAGTTTGCACAGCAAACATTGATGCAGCTTTGCAAAGCGTAACACCTGGACTAGCAAACTGGGTTTTAATATAGCAACTAAAACTCTGGTTTAAAGTTATAGGCTTTCCCACAAGTCCTTCAACAGCACAGAGACAATCCACGCCACGATCTTTTCTTCCTTGTATTTCAGCTCAAAGGACCACGTGATGCCTTTCTAGACGTATCCAAACAGAGACATCGTACTACAGTTTTCAGTAACAGGATTTGCGAACCCACATCTCAATTACCTAAAGCGTGGCTGCGTGATGCACAATTAACTTTAAAGACGAAGCCAAGACAGCTCACAGTGTCGTCCTCCTGTCACTCTGCATTGTGTTCGATAAATATCTCGGTGTCATAAAGTCCATTTGAAGAAAACCTGCTGAGGGAGCTCCCAAAGCCACAGCCCTTCCCGGTAAGCGGGGGAATGGGCTCGCTGTGCCCAGCCCCGCTGTCCCCACCGCTCCAGGGGCGAGCAGACCCTTCGGGAGGCGGAGGGGCAGCCTGCCAGCCCTGCCGCCGGGACCAGCGCCCACAGGGACACCCTGAGCCGCAGCCGCGGCGGGGCTGGGCGCAGGCGATGCCCTGAGGCTTCTCCCGCACCAGCCGGGTGGCCCGAGCCTCCCGCCGCTCCCTCCGCGCCCACCCCTCTGGCGCGTCCTCCTCGCTCCCAAGCGTGGAGGANTGGGATCCTCTCAGCCGCGGGCTGAAGGGAGCGCAGAGGAGGGCGAGCGGTGGTGGATGCTCTCCTGAGACTGGAGTTCAAACGCACCTACACAGACCATGATGCCAAGCCCTGGTGAAAATCTCTTAGTCTGTTTTCCTCGAAATAATACTGCTAGCTTCCAAATCTGATGCCTTTGATGCCAGATTTTGCAGACAGGCAAGGGGAAATCGGAAGTCTTTCACAGAATCGTTAAAGTTGGAAAAGACCTCCAAGATCATTGAACCCAACCTATAACCCAGCACCACCTAGTCAAGCAGACTGTGGCACTGAGTGCCATGTCCAGTGGCTGGACACCATCACCTCCCTGGGCACCCTTTTCCAATGCTTAACCACCCTTCCAGTGAAGAAAGTTTTCCTGATGTCCAACGAGAACCTACCCCGATGCAACTTGAGGCCGTTTCCTCCTGTCCTATTGCTTTTTGCCTGAGAAGGAGTGACTGACCCCTACCTGGATACAACCTACTTTAAGAGAGCTGTCGAGAGCAANCCGCCCGAGCGGGTGGCCGCGAGCCCCCCGCCGCTCCCTCCGCGCCCACCCCTCTGGCGCGTCCTCCTCGTTCCCAAGCGTGGAGAAGGGGAATGAGGCGGGAGATCGCGACAAGGAGACGACTGCCAGGGTGAAGACGAGTACCGGGAGCGCTGCCTGGCTGCCCCAAACTCACCTCAGCCTCCCCTCCGGCTCCGTTTAGCAGCCGCCATCTTCGCCCACCCCTCCGCCCCGCTGAGCGCTCCGTGGCGCAGTGCACGCCGGGAGCTGTAGTTCTTATCAGGAGTCGTTCCGGGCCAGATTCACCCCCATGAATCCCTCCCACACAAAGAGGACGCCGAGGAGTCGCCGCGGGTGAAGAAGCGCCCCGACACGGCACGGAGGGACAGCCCCAGGCNCCCAACCTATAACCCAGCACCACCTAGTCAAGCAGACTGTGGCACTGAGTGCCATGTCCAGTGGCTGGACACCATCACCTCCCTGGGCACCCTTTTCCAATGCTTAACCACCCTTCCAGTGAAGAAAGTTTTCCTGATGTCCAACGAGAACCTACCCCGATGCAACTTGAGGCCGTTTCCTCCTGTCCTATTGCTTTTTGCCTGAGAAGGAGTGACTGACCCCTACCTGGATACAACCTACTTTAAGAGAGCTGTCGAGAGCAAGGTCACCCTAAGCCTCCCCTTTTCCAGGCTAAAAACTCTGAGCTCCCTCGGCTGCTCCTTATCAGACTTATGCTCCAGCCCCTTCCCCAGCATTGTTGTCCTTTTCTAGACATTCTGCAGCACCTCAGTGTCATTTTTGTCATGGGGAGCCCAAAACCAAACACAGGAGGTGTGGCCTCCCCAGTGTGAGTATACGGAGACCGTCAGTGCTCTCACACTACTGCTGATACAAGCCAGATGCCACTGACCTTCTTGGCCACCTGAGCGGACACTGGCTCATGTTCATTCACTGTTGATCAGCACCCCCAAGGCCTTTTCCACCAGCATCTTTCCAGCCACTCTTCCCCCAGACCGCTGTGCTGAATGGAGCTGTTCTGACCAAAGTGCAGGACCTGGCACTTTGCCTTGTTGTACTTCAAACAATTGGTCTTGGCCCATCGATCCAGTCTATAGCCCTAAAAGCCCATTTCCTGTTGTAGTAGTTCCTTCTGAAGGAGGACATGTCAATCCATATGAGTTTATATCTTTCACTGACTTCAGTTCTGCTCATGTTACATCTGTTAAAAACTAGTATTTCATTTTCTCACATTTGAAACAACCTGAAGCTTTCGTTTCACCAATAGCAGAAACAGGATCAGTGTTTCACTTGTGTTCCTTGAAAATAATCCCTAAAAATGTGAAACTGAGGAAGTGAGATGTCTACATGTCTCACAGTTTTCCGCAGTATCCCAAACATGTTAATTCGTGAAAATTGAACTGACTGTCACATGGAGGTGCAACTGAGCAAGCTAAAGGAGTAAACTGTAGTCGTTCTTACTCATTTATACAATTTCTGAAATACAGCCTATGGCTTTGAATTCTTGGGGCCAAACATAATGAAAGTGATAAGACACTGAACAGTCAGCTTTCATAGATATATGTATTGAGTCACTGCCTGCAAAGCAGAACATGTTGGCATTAGCAGCCATTTTATTAAGGTTTCTGCCAACAACTGTCAGAACTACATAGATCTACATTTGCCCTTTGTCCTTTAAGTACAGTCAGTGATAATAATCCTCCTCATTTTCTGAAACCTAGAGGAAAGTTTTGGGTTTTTTTTTCTCACCAGCCAAAAATTCAAATGCATTATTATAGTCTTAACTCATGTCAGATGCAGCTTTAGTTCAAAGATCATCCTTTTAACCATCAGCTACAGGCAGTCTGCTCTCTTTACTGAAGTGTTTCATTCCAGCTATTTCTCTCATTTTTCTTTTTTCTGTGCATGAGGGCATGCAGGTTCCAACGTTCTCATCATGCCATATGGTTTCAGCAGAATGCTGGCAAGAACTGCAATTGCTAGATCTTACTAGTTGTCTAAACAAAACAAGCAGCAAGCCGGGTTGGAGCCACTACTCACAGATACTAAATGCAACACTGAGAGTAACATCCTGATTTCTCTAAAACAATTTAAAACCAGTTTCAGTTGCCTGACATTATAGTTCCTGCTTCTGTGATGAATGTTCTTTATTATCTGAGGGTTTTCAAATTTTTTTTCCCCCATTTTTATTGTTTTAAACACATCCTTGTATATGGAGTAGCCTTACAAAGCTCAGATAACAGAATAAATACTGTGTTGGGATTGTGATTTGTTTGATAACAGCTGATATGTTTTAAAGCAGGCCTCTTTTATCACATTATTACATAAATCATGTGGTATGTAATATTCAATAAAAGTCAATAAAGCCCTTAGCATAATTGTAGTGCTGTTGTTTAAAACAACTGTTTTCCTAATTCTGTTTGAAAACAGAGGAAACAGCTGTAGACGATGAATATGTATGTGTTGATCTCTTTGAGCTTCCTTATGTATTACATAATAGGTAACAAGTTTCCTTGTGAATTATAAGAATTTTTAATTCTGGTGAGGACATCAGAAGAGTATCCAGACCCCCTTTTGTCCAACACCAGTTTTTCATTTACTGTCAATGGAAGATGGACCTGATCCTTTGACCCCATCTAGGCTGAGAGTCAAACCACTCTGTGAGATTAAGAAAAAGTTGAATTGCATACATAAAACATTGCTGCATGGCTAATTTGCAGCCAGACTATCTGGTTTTACACCCTCTCATCCCAAGCACATCAAAGTGGACAGGCCAGTTTTGCTTGAATATCTCCTAAATCTCCTCGAGCAACAGTTTGTACACATGCTGGTCCACATAGGCACAGAACTCCAAGGCCCAAGTGATCTGCTTTTGCAGTTCTTTCAAAAGTGATGATCATCATTTTGGAGCCAGTCCAATGGATGACTAGAGAGGTAACTGGAGGGAATTGGCTTGTTCAGCCTTGAGAAGAGACAACTGAGAGGGGACCTCATCAATATCTATCAATGTCTGTAGGGAGGTGTCAGAGGGTTGACCAGGCTCTGCTCAGTGGTGCTCAGCAATAGGACAAGAGGCAATGGGCAGAAACTGATGCCCAGGATGTTCCACCTGAATATGAGGAAGAACTTTACTGTGTGGGTGACTGAGCACTGGAACAGTTTGTCCAGAGAGTTTGTGGAGTCTCCCTTAGTGGAGATATTCAAGAACCATCTGAATACAATCCTGTGCCACATGCTATGGGATGACCCTGCCAAAGCAGGGAAGTTGGACCAGATGACTCACTGTGGTCCCTTCTGGCCTTATCTATTCTGTGATTCTATGATTCTACGATAATAGCAGAGCTTTTAGAGCTTTCACTTGAGTAGTATCTGAAGTGTGAGACTGAAACATCTTGTTCAGCAGCCAAGAATAAAATGTGAATTGCACGAGTAATTTGGCAGCACCAGTTCTACATTTTCTTTTGGATTACTAAGTCACCTAAGACTGCAGTCAAATGTTCAGTATTTGCCACAAGCAGCAAAAAGTACTTCAGTTTGAAATGCTCATGCAGGTTCAAAGCATAGCAGGAATGATTCATTAGCCTTAGATGGTCTAAGAGAATGAGCTCTTCAAGGAGTTCTAAAGAAAAAAATAAAAGTAAAAAATCCCAAAGAAATTAATGTACCCCAACAACAATATAATGCAGGAATGATAGAAAATTGATAATGCTTTTATACCTGTGTAAGAAGGATACTGTTAAGCTTAAAATGTTGCAGAGAAAGAGATAAGGAAACGTTCAGTACTCACTAACAGAAATGAGTAATGACTGGATTAGTGAACACTAATAATCCAGTTGCTGAACAGTTATAATTCATTATAATACTAATTTCAGCTTTTAATAGTGAAAAAACAGGAGTTTTCATATCAATGACTTCATTGCTTGCTCAGCCACCACTAAAGAAAGCCACTCATGGCATTTCATGAAATGAAAAATGAAATGTTTTAACTATATAATAAGGCACCAAATAATCATTTTGTTAATATGTGTTTTCCAACCTTGCATTTTTATGGTTGATTCCATAAATTGGTGGCAACTACAACATTTTATTACAATTCAAGTGTAGTTGATGATAGAAGATGTTTCTACTAGCCCCACGTAGCCAGTGAAAAAGTCTAATGGGGGATAGAGGCTGAGAATGGACTGCCATGGCCTAAATGAGGTCACACTGCCTCTAAGTGCCACTGTGCTGGACATGTTGGAATTCCAATATGAGCTGGAGCTAAAGGCAGACAAATAGTGCCACAACTGATATCACTAATGCATTTTTCTCCATCCCTCTGGCAGCAGAGTGCAGACCACACTTGGCTTTCACTTGTAGGGGTGTCCAGTATACCTGGTATCAACTGCCTCATGGGAAACACAGCCCAACCATTTCCCATGGAGTGATCCAGACTGTACAGGAAAAGGGAGGAGCTCCAGAACACCTGCAGTACATCCATGATATTATTCTGTGGGACAATACAGCAGAAGAAATTTTTGAGAAAGGAAAGAAAATAATCCAAATTCATCTGAAAGCTGCTCTTGCCATAAAACAAAGGTAAGGGGACCTGCACAGGTGTGGTAGGACTCTCCCCTCCACCACAGCACTGCTTATCTGTTCTATCAGCTGGTGTGACAGCTCTGGGCATTCTTCCCTGCACGTGAATTGGTGAGATAACCAAGGCTGGACATTTGTCCAGTAGGGAGTAATCTCTGGTGCCAGAGGTGGAATTCTCAGCTGATAATAAACATCTGGCCTTGAGAACAAGATGTAGGGAGATAAGCTGGAATTTCTGACTGACAGACACTTCACAAACCATAAAAGCTACACAAAACTCTCACAAAATCAGAAGTCTCCTACATACACCCTGGAAAAGTGTAGGGCTTTTCCCCAAAGTTGGGATGCAAACTTTGTGGTTACATCCCTGGGAATTGAGTGAAAGGATCCTATGTGATGTGGAAAGGATCCATCATCAGTTCGGTGGTAAGCTACCTTGACTTCTAATCTATACTATTTCTTTGCTATCTGTAATATAGGTACCTTTTTATCCTGCACTGTATTTTTTTATCTACTCCTAGTTATTTTTGTTTTATCCTGTGTAGTAAATATTCTGTTTAAAATCTTATATCTGTTAATCTTGTGTGTCTTCACTAATTCATTTTATAATTGATCTAATTAGCCATTTTTAAAAATTTGCAAGCAAGAGCAATCTAGGGTGCAGGCTGCATCAAACAGAACTATTGCCAGAAATCTGAGTCAAAGGCAGGACCTGTCTAAGCTCTCACTTCCTTCGTAACAATGGGAGATTGAGTTCTTGGGAGCAAAATGGCAGCATGGATGCAATCATGTGCCTATGGGGGTGGTTAACAAAATAGCTGCTATGTCCCCACTGGCTAACAGGAATGAAATACAAGCTTTCCTAGGTTTTGTGGGGTTTTGGAGAATGCACATTCCAGGTTATAGATCAGTCTGTGGGCCCTTTTATTGAGTGACCCAGAAGAAGAAATAGTTCAAGTGAGGCCTTGAGCAACAAGAGGCTTTTGAGCAGATCAAACTGGAAACAGCTCTTGGGCCTGTATAGACAAGACCAGCCATGCAAGATATCCTCCACACTGCAGCAGGGAAGCAGGGTGTCACCTGGAGCCTCTGTCAGTGTACTAGTTTGAAAGCAAATCAGTGGGAGATCTGAAGTCAGAACTACAATTTAATAGGAAAATTAAAATAAATGCAATAGTACAAAAAACACTGACAGAGTCAGAATACAACCTGACAACCCTGTCAGTCAGGGTGTTGGTAGCAGACCAATTGAATGGTGGCTGCAGTCCTCTTGGAGTCATAGATGTTATTCTGTTGAAGCAGTGATCTTTTAGAAGGATCTAGAGAAGCACTGCTTCCTCTGAAGGTCCGGTGGTAGTGTAGAAGGGTCTCATCTTCCTCTGGGAATCCAGTGGACAAGGCTGCTTGTGATGTTCCAATCCTCAGATTATATCCAATTAGGAATGCCTGGTTCCTCCCCCTGGGCGGAGCATCTCACAATGGGATGATGTAATTTTATGAGTCATGCAGTGAGACTTGATGGCTGGTTAACAGAGACTTGATGGCCTGTTAACTCCAGAGGGAGTTATGAGGGGTGGGTCATGGAAGAGATAAAGAACCTTGCCCCACCTGGTTTTAACAGATGGTAATAGAATGCATACTTTTGGTTACATCTTACATTGTAACCTAAGACGCTGTCCCGGGTCCTTCCAGAGAGTGACCTCTCTACCTGCCGGGCTAGCCCTGGCACCCTGGCAGTGGGCAGGTACAGCCACGTCTGCTGGCAGACAAGGCTGATCCTGTGGGTTCCTGAGAACACCGGACTCAAGGCACTAGCAAGCTGGTGTGTGGCAGCAACAGGGGCGAGGAAAAGAAGGAGGACTCTGACTGGGGGTGCAACACGAGTGTAGTTAACGAGGCCAGGACTCAGATGAAGAAAAGAAAAAGGGCCACTTGTTTATTAAACTCACCACTGAGGACTGGAGCCCAAGATAAGCTTAGGCTCCACTTGACAAGCCAGAGACGAACACCCAGATGAACACTGGGCGCTCCTTAGACGACAAAGTTTCACTGGAGAACCCAGGCAAAGTCCCAGCAGTCCTTTTTATCTTCTGTGCTGTCTTCTGATTGGCGCGCTCAGGATCCTCTCCCTGATTGGCTCATCTGTCAGGGTTCTGATTGGACTTTATGGAGGATCATTCTGGACCAATCATTTTGCCAGGGTGTCGAATGATTGGTCCATGGCATCCACCAATCGAGGCTCGGAGCGCCGGCTCTGCTTACTTGTTACCATCCTATTTATAACTCACTTATACTTCCTGTCCCCCAACATGCAACCCTCAGAACAGTATGCACTTACAACACGTCACCGTTTGAAACGTTCACTTACTTACAACAGACTCAAGCCTTAGAAACACTAATTCACAAATTCAACGCTTTAGAAACATTCATTCGCTTATAACAAACTCAACCCCTCAGAAACATTTATTTGCTTATAACACGAGTTCATTAGAGGACCCAGATGGGACCTCCTCACCTCGGAGCTTCTGCCCGGACACAGCACGGAACAGAGGCTGAACACTCACTTTTAACTGGAGGAAGGGGAAGGGGAGAAGGTAGGGGGTGCACCAATGGGGAAAGGCCAGGGAGTGGCCCGAGGGATGAGGGACATCCTCGGGGGCCAATCTCCCCGATAGGGTAGGGGATTCCCCTGGCAACAGCCTATCACTCCACACCCTCCAGGGAGCTTTCCAGAAGCTGGGAAGGGCCAGGAAGTGACAGGCAGGTCACCAGAGGAGGGGATTAGGGAAGGGATACATTGTGAGGGAGGGGAGTACCGGGTACAACCAAAGAAAAAGTAACAATGGGGGTGTAGGGATCAAACCATTATCATATCAATAAAGAACATATAAATACACATCACAACAAGACACAAAGGACCTCAGGGGAAACCTGAGGTCACTCCGAGGAGCAAGAATTATCAAGGATCAGAAGCCCACTGAACTCCAGTGAGAAAGATACATCAACAGCCTATGAGGGGGTTCAAGTGGCATCTGAAGTTGTTGGGACAGAAACATCTCTTGGCACCGCAATTGCCTGTGCTACACTGGGTGTTCAAAGGAAAGGTCTCAACATGTTGCACAACCCGCAGTGCGTGGAAAAAGTGGGTAGCACTGATTACACAGTGAGCCCAAATGGGAAACCCAGTTTCCCAGGAATCCTAGAAGATGTTATGGACTGGCCAGAAGCCAGAGATTTTAGAGCATTGCCTGAGAAGGTGACTCGTGCCCAAGAAGCACCACCATATAACAAGTTACCGGAAAATGAAAGAGACAATGCTTTATTTACAGATGGATCCTGCTGTGTGATAGAAAAGCATAGGAAGTGGAAAGCTCCTATGTGGAGACCCACAAAATGCAATGAGTTGTGGAGGCTGCTGAAGGGGAAGGTGAGGCAAGCCAACTTGCAGAGGTGAATGTCACAGTAGGACAAAATAGATTGACTCCATATAGTTGTCAGAAGAGAAAGAAGGCTTTATTTACGATTCCAACAGTTTCTTTCATAACATGCTTCACTAAAAAGGTATATTATTGGTCCATGGGACTGACACTTCTCTCCATTGGTTAAGGAATAGGAAACAACTCCTGGGGACAGTTGTTATAGGAAAGGGAATACTGTTTACTTAACCTGTTTTGACAAACGGAGAGAGATGTTTTGAAAAGAGAAAACTGTTGACAGCTTTCACTTGGGAAAGGAGCTAGCAATAGTTAGCAAGCTAAAATTCAGGCTCAGAAATATCGAGCCCACAGGTGAAAGCCATCCAACTAGCCCTGAGCAATTAAAATGGCTTGTACGCTACACTGACTCTGGTATGGTGGCTAATGCCCATGGGGGTGGCTGCAGCAATGGAAGAGTGATTGGCAATGCAGGGGTTAACTCATCTGGGCTGCTGCATTAGGGCAAGACATTGCTGCACGGGTAGAAAATGTGACCCTGAAGGTACATCATGTAAATGCTCATGTGCCCAAAAGTCATACCACTGAGGAACATCCAAACAATGAATGGGTAGCTAAGGCTGCCAAAATTGAAATAGCTCAGGTGGATATAGACTGTGAGAGAAAGGGTGAGCTATTTATAGCCCGATGGGCCCATGAAGCATCAGGACATGCAAGAAGGGATTCCACATAAAGGGCTCATGATTGAGGGGTAGGCCTAGCCACAGAAGCCACCACGCTTGTTTTTCAGGAATGTGAAATGCGCTGCAATCAAGCCAGCCATGCAAGTGAAATCTCTTTGGAACAGAGGGCGGCGGGTGGGTTTCTGATATGGTGAAGCCTGGCAAATTGACTACACTGGACCACTGTCACAAACACACCAAGGCAAGAGCTACATCCTCATCATGGTAGAGGCAACAACTGGCTGGCTGGAAACATATCCAGTAAACCATGCCACTGCTCAAAACACCATCTTAGGCCTTGAGAGACACATTTCGTGGTGACATGGTGCCCCGGAGTGAACTGAGTCAGACAATGGGACTGACTTTTGAAATAACCTAATCAACTCTTGGGCAAAGAAACATGGCATTGAGTAGATGTATCACATCCTGTATCACCCACAGGCCACTGGAAAAATTGAGAGGTATAATGGACTACTGAAGATTATGTTAGAAGCGTTAGGTAATGGGGCATGGAAGCACCGGGATGCAAATTTATCAGAAGCCACTTGGTGGGTCAACACTGCTAACCACCCTAGTCCTGCCCAGACTAAACCCCTACACACTGTGGCAGGGGATAAGGTCCCTGTGCTACACATAGGGAAGGAGTTGGAGAAGTCAGTGTGGATTTCTCCTCCCATGAGAAAAGGAAGACCCATTCATGGGATTCTGGGTGTACTTGGTGGTGTAGTGGTTATCACATTCGCCTACTTTTCATTTTAGTGGAATAGGATTAAAAGAAAAGCAAAACAGGTTCAATTCAAAATAGAAACAGTTAGATTTATTAACATACAGTAAAGGTAAACAAACAAAAACCAACTACGAAACCCTCTCAAAAACAACCCCTCTTCCTCCCTAGCAACAATCTACTTTTCCACGAAAAAACAATGCAAAGGGACAAAACATCAGAACTCTTAAGTCAGCATCACTTAATAAAATAGTCTTTCATTCAGTCTTTTGAGAGAGACAAGTCCCTCCTGATTCTTCTGGTAACTTTCCACAAGAGACACAGTCTGTTTGTGACTTCCAGCTCCACTAATGCAGC
>WBMY01002960.1:1188098-1205560 GCA_013397315.1 Donacobius atricapilla
TCTCCTCTCCTCTCCTCTCCTCTCCTCTCCTCTCCCCCTTTTTATGTACTTAGTTATATGAATATGCCAAGTTCATAAATAGAAAACTGTGGTAGAAGTGTTTCTTTATCTAGTTTGTGTTGGATGCAGCGGCCTGGGAGGAGGTCATGCCCTGACATGACATCTGTGACTGCCAAACCTGGGACTGGTTTCAGCTTTGCTCTCAGGTGTGCCAGCTGGTCCTGCATGCTTACAACCTGATTCTGTGAGCCATCTGTCCTTCATTAAAGGTTCACATTTGGTGCCACCCTGAAGACAAAATTCCTTAGGGTCAGAGCTGATCAAAAAGTTGGCAGCCAGGAAGGCCAGCATTTCTACAGCTAGGTTACTGCTGTCTGTAAAGTAGCCTAATGCTGTCTATCATTCACATTCTTTTTCTTTAAGCACTGGAATTTATTAATTTTGCCTAGGGTGATCTAGAACTTGCCCAGCTAAGTGCCACATTGTGCTGTGTATATCCTAGTTCTCTGAAGCTTATTCCTGCTCTCTGGGAACAAATTCATCTGACTTTCCCAAGCTGATTGAGATGCGAAAGAGTGAAGGACTGAGCATGTATTTAAATACAATGGAATCTGGCTGAAAAACCCAAACCACACAAAGAATCTAAAGAGGACATAGTTTTAAAATGCAGCATCTTGATGTTCCTGAACTCCAAAACCACTTCAAGAAATGCTGTTCAGAAAATCATTGACAGGGTTGCTTTCTGACATCACTTTGCATAACAGAGGGAAATTCAGTGAAGCAAGCAAGATCTGTATACATGTGAACAGACAAAATTTAGCTCTGAGTTGTTAATCTGCGGTGACTGCAGTAGAAAATATTATCTGACCATATTCTGTTTCTTTTCTTGGTATGATTTTGACAGAAGAGAGATGACATTTATCCTGTATTTAACATATCTCAGGAAATTTTTAAAAGTTTTAAATAGAAAAATATCTATAGCCCTTTCAAACCAATCCTGCATCTGTCAATAGGTAATTACTGAGATTGAACAAGTGTCTCTAAATAGCGTATATATTCCAATTGCTTCTATTTTCTGCTGGCTTTATGGTTTGCCTTCTAAAGAAAGCGTGAAAGACATATTTGCTGTGCTTTTGAAATGGCCTGCAGAAGATATGACTTTCATTTCAGGAACAGCAAGAATTTGTTGTTTCTGAGGAATAAAAACTTTATCTTGTGATCTTGAACTGGTTTTCACTTCAAAGTTTCTGAAGCAAGAGAGCTTGTATGTATTTTTTATCTTCTAAATTGAAAATCTCATAGTATCGAAGAAAATAAAAGCAGCAAACAAAAAATTCTAGTTAAGTTAAAATAATAATGTGACTCTTCTCCAAGAAAAGTGTCATTGATGAAAGAAATTGCTGTGCCTGATCTTCAGTCATAGTTCTCAACACTTGCAGCAATAATAGCAGCTAATTTTTTACTCCTTTAGATTGTACTGTTGGAGATGTTCTGTTCTTAATCTAAGATTTTAAATATGAATAAACCATGATCCCGCTGACAGATATTTCTTTGACTTTAGCAGAACAGTGATTACATTCACAAGTCTCTGCAGCCCAAATGTGAACAAAACTGAGCACAAACTTTGAGTTTGCTTATTTCTGTTTCTGAATTTTACTGAATTCTAATTACTGAATTTGCCAAGAACAAACTGCTCATTTTCTTTGTGAACTTTGTGAAAATTTTCTTTCTTTATTTTTTCATGAACCACAAAATACAATGAAAAATGCTGCACAGTATTTGTAGTACTTGTGCCTAAATTTTGAGTAGTATATTTAATATACCTGAATATATAAATTTAATATACCTGCGCCTGAAGGGAACTTAAGCAAAGGATGAGGCAAGACTATTTACAAGAGCGTGTAGTGACAGGATGAGGGGAAATGAGTTCAAATTGAAAGAGAGCAGGTTTAGTTTAGATATGAGGAAAAACATCTTTACTGTCAGGCTGGTGAGGCACTGAAACAGGTTGTCCAGAGAAATGGCCCATGCCTGGAAGTGTCCAAGGCCAGGCTGGATCGTGCTTCAAGCAGCCTGGTCTGGTGGAAGGTGTCCCTGCCCATGGCAAGGGTTGGAACAGGATGATCTTCCAGGTCCTGTCCAACCCAAGCTGTTCTATGATTCTATGATAATGCCTTTTATCCAAAGAAGCTAGACAGATCTTACAAATATAGACTCTGCAAGAATCTCTTCCCTACTATTTTGTCCTCCAAACATTTGTCAGGTGTCTTGCCCATGATAATAGTCATTTAAACTGTAAATGGGTCAGTGACTAAAAGGCAGTTGCATCATGCTCTTTAAGTATCTGAATTTTTTGTTTAGAAGTTATAATTGTGTTTCTATATGGAGACCAGAAAATGGTGAATAGCTCTTTGCCACCTTTATAGGCTATTGCTCAGAACCTGTTGATATATGGAGAGGAAAGAAAATAGGTGTGAGCATTGGAAGCACCATTCCTTGTCACGTTTGTTTTGTTTTTTTTTTTTTTTTTTTTAAGTTTAGACTTAAATCCTTATGTAATGTTTTGAATCTTCAGAAGAGTGAAATGAAGTAAACTAAATATCTACTCTTATCTTAAAGGACTCCTAGAAGCACTATATCCTGTTGTAACTACAGCAATATCCTGCAGTCTTCTTACTTTTGATTTATGGAATTATAACTGGTTAGTCTAATGACATTCATCTCTTTCCTCCCACTAACATTGTTTTGTTGTTCAGATGAGTGCATAGAGTCAGCTGACAAAAATGTGTGTAACTTTTACTGCATATTGTATTTTTACTCTGGAGTGTAGTGGTTTGTATGCATCACTAAAATGTGTGGTTCAAAGACAAAATATACTTTAACACCAGGAATATTACATGGCAAAAATTTGTGAAGATAAGTGTAGGTCATCTGAAGCTAAAAGGTTCCTTTTCAGGGCCTTGTTAAAATTTTTTAAAATGTTACAGAAAGGCCTGTTTAAAATGCTTCTGTGTCCGAGACACAGGAGTGGGATTCTAATTTACCACATAATCACTCACTTGGTGATTGTGCACAGTATAGTCCAAGTGAGATGGTTCTGATTTTTCACTTGTTAGCCTTTTACTAACATTAATCAAATCTTCAGGACTTCAAAATCGTTCTGAGGACAGATCTGTCAGATTCACCTCTTTCCCTCCCTCATTCCTTGCCTCCTTCCCTTTTCTATGATGACATTCACTCTGCAGTTGGAAAGTAATTCCATCATGTGTTGCATTAGTATGACTAATCTTAGATGACAGTACTATATCCTTATGGTTTTTGAAAACAGAAAAGCTGATTTCATGAGGAATAAAGCTTGACAAAATGGAAGTTCTATCTTACACTCATCCAGTCTTCCATGTTATGTTTAATGGATCTTATTATGTATGTTCTAGTGTAAAAGAAGAACATCACTTATAGGAAGTATTTCTCACTTAGACCTAACCTAAAATTTTCTTTGCTTGTAACATGGAAATAATTATTAGAAATCAGTCATATAAAACAAGCCAAAACTATCAAGATGTATACTGGAGTGTAATCCACAGCTACAACCAAAAAACACTGCTCCCTGGTGTAATTCTTAGCCACTTCAGTCATTTCCTGACCACCTTCAAATGTCTTACAACTACAAATACCCTTGCAAATAAATCTAAGCAGGTTTAGCCTCTACAGGCATAAGATAAAGTATCTGCTTGTCACCGCTCATAGCTGATGTGTGTCACCTACCAGATGTATTAACAGAATTTGCAGTCTAACTCATCTTCAGGATGATTTATACTGGCAATTCTATTATCTCCAAGTGCAGGAGCTCATTTTGGATAGTGTCCAAAAAGTCATTTGAATGTTTGATCTGAATTCTGTCAGGGAATCTAAACATGTTCTGGTCCCACACAAATGGGCTGTGGTCTCAGGCATTATCCTACAGCTGCAGTGTTGCTCTTTTAAGCTACAGACAACAGGCCTTAGTTTACAACTAGTGCTTTCACGCTTGATTCTTAAGTGAAAGCTGAGTGAAAAATATTTTTATTGTATTGACAGTAACATTTTTAATGGCAATATTGAAAGCAAACTGTACTTTTTTTATCCTGGTATTGTATAAAGTTCAAAAGATTAACATCTTCTCCTACAACTTTTAGACAGATATTGGTCATTAATTGCAAACTTCTGATGCAATTACTCAGTCACTTTCATGTTGCCTCTACTTATTATTGGCTCAGAAAGCACTTCAATATTCCCTGTACTCTTGTACTCTTTTAAAGGGTAGATGGAAAGCACTGCTGTCACATAATCAAAGCCTTTTTGACGGGAAGGCTTTATCTCCCTATTCGACCTTTTTTAAAGGAACAGTTTTGCATAAGCCCCTCTTCCCTCCCAGCTGTAGTGCTATAGAAGCCATTTGGTGTAAGAGACTTAGTATTTCCTGCCTCATCAGTCCCATTCCACAGAGAAGTGGTGCATAAAATTACACCTTCCTGCTTGGCTGACAGCACACTATCATTTTGCTCCCTGTCATGGAGCAAAACTTCATATAGTGAATGAAGGAATAAAAATAAATGAAGGAACAGGTTTGGTTTTTTTTGGTTTTTTTTTTGTTTTTTTTTTTTCCCCAAGGACTCTGTGTAATGACAAGAAGCAACTTTACTTACAAGTCAGAAGACTCATAGAATCACTGAATGGTTTAGGTTAGATTGGACCTCAAGGATCATCTTGTTCCAGCACCCTGCCATTAGAGGCAGTATCCTGAATTTAGGCAGATTGAAATTGAAAAAAAGCAACCCAACAGTTGTTTGGCATTTATCCTTGACTCCAATTTTCATTTTACTTCTCAAAAAATACTAAGAAATTGAAGGACTCCCGCAACCTTACACCTTCAGTCTCTTAGGCTTGTTTTAGTGAGTTCTATAATAGCTGTTCAAAGCAGGCAGAAATGGCTGGGGTTTGTTGTTCCCTCCCATAGCATTGTCCCATAGCATTCATTAGAGATGTATTATTGTGATTACCTGTCCGACCTGAAGAGTATTTCCCCATAATTCTCTATGTATTTGAAATTCTTGACAGATAATCATTTTGATCAGCAGAGCTTGAAAAGGTCCTTCCTTTAATTCTGAGAATAGATTACCATGATATCATTAAGTAAACTGTAGCTGGGTGAAGCTATGGCAGGGCCAAGGTAGGGGACAGGACATGAGGTAAAGGTTGGTGAGGAATTTGAGGAGTAGGAATAATTTCTCTGTGCTGCTCCCTGAATGTTACCTCAGGCACAGCATTTCCTCCCAGCTATCTCTTCAGCTGTGATGCCTGTCTGGAAGGGTGACCTACTTACATTCCCATCCCATGCCTTGCTGAGGAATAACACCCAACAGATCAGGCAATTGCTACAAGAAATGAAAATCTTAGCTGAACACTCACACTGTTTAGGTGATGGGGTGGTAGATTTCCTGTGGTGACGAGTGTGGTGAGAAAAGGATTGAGGGCAGTAACTGATGTCACCCAGGCTGCTCTACTGTGACTTTGAATTCCAAATGACAAGCAGCTCAAAAAGGCCACCCATTACAGCTTTTCCCTTAATGTGTGAAGTCTCCTTATATTTCAAGCTAATTCAGCATACTATGGAATGTGCTAACAAATCCTGTATTATAGACTTCTGTGTTTATAAAACAAATTGTTATGGATGCATTTTTACACCTGCATATTGATGGAGCATATTGATGATAAAAGGTAGACAATTCCTCATCTGTAACACACTGACTCACCCTTCAGTGTTATATTGAGTGTTAGAGCCCTTCAGATTGCTCTAATAACTTCTGTCTCTGGAGAGAATCCAAGAAAGATGAAGCTGGGGTGAGAGAAACATGATGAAGGGAATGTCAGTACCATTCTTTAATCACCCACTTCTACTGATCCTGCAAAAGTCTGGTTTTGGCCCCATCAGCAGGTCTCAGGCACCAGGGAGGCTTAAGACCATTCTCCATGGTACTTCTCGCACCCTTCAGGGACTGCTGTTTGATGGGAGCAAGGGAAGGGGCCAGACAGGCAGCAGGACACTATGCTTGCAAGCCGTGACGTACATTTAGAACTGGGAGATCAAAAGCAAGAAAGAGTTGCCAGGCTTCAAATATTTGCATTTCACAGAATAAATCCCCAGTGTTTTGCCTACAAAGAAGAACTGAAATTTCAGAAATATTTTAGGAATAACAGTAGCCCTCTTCCAGGCGTAGATTCTGCCTTTGCTAGGGCTGACCCAGTTGTAGTTCTTCTTTAGTGAGACAGTATCTCACTAGAATAGCAACATGTCTCAGTTCGTACACAACATCCCTTGCCATTGCTAAGATTCAGAATATAATTTAGTTATAAATATAGCTATTAATTTCAGGATCTCTAGGGATATGCTGAGACACTGATGTCTAGTTCCTGCATTACTCTGATTTACTTTACACAGATTGCAGAAACATTTTTATACATTCTGTAGTTTAGATTAATAAGTGTATTTGCAAGAAATACACTTTATATCCAAATGTTTTGCCCCAAGTTTACTTTCTCTTAAACTTGTTGGCTGGCTGAAAAATTGAGTTTGTATAAAGTACTCCTGTCTTTAATTAACATGTTCTCCATGAGCAGGGACCCAGGACTCTGCCCCTTCCCTTCTGTGTTCTTAGGGGCATCAGTTCTTAGGTTCCTCATATTTGGGGCAGGACCAGTAATTGCAACATCATGTATAAAGAACATTCTATTCCATTAATACAAAGAACTTTTGTACCAAAGATATCATAATATTGTAAACTGGCCATCCTCCTAGCTGCTATCTTGGCTGTTAGGTTGCATGTAGTGTCAGTGATCCAAGCACTGAAAACGTATTAATCTGCTGTGCTTATTTCCTGCTTCTGCCAAACCATGAGGCTGGCTTAACTATCATCAGATTTAAGCAATAATAGCAAGAATTATATTCTTCCTATTTCCTTAAGATATCTGAGAATTTTTTCACCTATGTCTTATTTCAAGCTTTCATTCATGGCAATCAGAGACAGCTTCTTATGTGAAACTTTATTTCTAAAATCCAGTAGTCAGGGCTTTGTCAGATAAGTAAAATTATAGAATCACAGAATGGTTTGGTTGGAAGAGAACCTTGAAGATCACCTGCTTCCAGCTCCTCTGCTGTGGGTAAGGGACGCTTTGCACTAGACCAGGTTGTTCAATCTGCTGTCCAGCCTGGCCTTGAATTCTTCCAGGGATAGAACAACCACAGCTTCTCTGGGCAACCTGTTCTGGTGTCTCACCATCATTACAGTAAAGAATTTCTTCCTCATATCCAATCTAAACCTACTTTCTTTCAGTTTGAACCCATTTCCCCTTGTCCTTTCTCTACATGCTCTTGTAAATAGTCTCCGTCTTTCCTGTAGTCTCCCTTTGGGTACTGGAAGGCCACAATTGGATTACCCCTAAGCCTTCTCTTTTCCAGATTGAAAAATCCCAATTCTCTTAGCCTTTTCTCATAGGAGAGGTGCTCCAGCCCTCTGATCATCTTGGTGACATCCTCTGGACTTACTTACTCCAACAGGCTGAAATCCTCCCTGTGCTGGGGTCCCAAGAGTTGGATACAGCACTGCAGGTGGGGTCTTACCAGAGCAGAGCAGAGCAGAGCAGAAGGGCTGAATCTCCTTCCTCACCTGCTGCCCATGGTGCTCTGGATACATTTGGGTTCGTGGGCTCCCAGTGCACATGGCTGGGTCATGTCCAGTCTCTCATCCACCAGTACCCCCAAGTCTTTCTTGGCAGGGCTGCTCAATCTGTCCACTCATCAAATCTATGTCTCTACAATTTAGAGAGAGGGAAGTTGTGGAGGTCTTTACAGAAATCCAGATAAATTATATCTGTAGCCCTTCCCTCTCCATCATAAAAGGCTACTGGATTGGTCAGGCAGGACTTAGTCATGGTGACAATGTGCTGGCTGTCCAAAATCACATCCTTATTTTCCATGTACATTAGCATGGCTTCCAGGAGGATCTGGATTCATGATCTTCTCAGGCAGAGAGGTGAGGCTGACAGGTTGGTAGTTCCCAGGGACCTCCTTTGTATTTTTAAAGATGGGGATGATGTTTCCCTTTCTCCAGTCATCCGGGACTTCACCTGAGTGCCATGACTTTTCAAGTATCATGAAGAGTGTCTTGGCAACCACATCAGCCAACTGCCTCCAAACTTATTTCTGGTTTCACTTTCTCAGTGATGTCCACCAGCTGCTGGTTGCTCATCAGCGTCCCACTGGCCATCACAAACACTTTGGTACCCTAAAAGGTCTCTTCACAGTTTTCTGGGTTTTACCTTTTCATATTTGGCCCATATATAGATCATCATGGCTGTGAGAAACATTGGGTCAGTCTCTGGGAGGTTCATATCCAAATAGATCTGAGTGAGATCATGGCAATTCAGAATAGGTTCCTTAAGGAATTCATTGAGTTCTAGCAGCTTTTTTGGTTTGCTACAAGGTCTTCAGCCTCACTCATGATCCACTCCCTGAAGGAGCCTACCTTGAGCTTCACCTCAGATCCACCTTGAGCAGGTTAGCTCTCCTGAAGACCCTGGTTGCAATCTTATTCGCTGCCCTGCTTTTTCCTCCTCTGACACTGAACTCCAGGATCTCATAGTCACTGCAGCCAAGGCTGCCCCTGACCTTCCCATCTCCAGCAAGGCGTCTCTGGCTGTTAGAATGAGGGAGCAGCACACCATTCCTTATGGGATCCACTAACTTTTTAGCATAACCTCAAATTTTCTTGTATAATAAAGAGACTTAAATGCCTAAAATCCAACCTTCTATCTTCGTTTTGAAGTCAAAGAACTGCCTGTGATGATTAATTATGCCAAGATGCTTATGGAGTATTGTTTCATTAACAGAGGTTCAGATTTGCATCACTGACAGCAAAAGCATGTGCTACTGAAGCTGTGGAACACCACAATTGAAATGAAGGGTTCAGAGGTCATTTTGAATTTGTAATTGATATGAAGTACAAGTGAAAATCAGCTGATGCACACTTCATGCTGCACAGATGTCTCAGTGAGAGTGGGTATAAATTCTGTTGGCTGCAATAGGGAATATAAATACTGTACTGCTCTTGTAAAGAAGTGGTTTGATTGTAACAAGACAGCACTTGCCTCCCGCCCTCTCTCCTAACCAAAACTTAGCAGAAGATAGAACTTCACTCTAAAATGGACGTGCAGCACCACGTCTCATTGGGATTGCTTTCTGCAATGCAATCCTTGCAGTTTCCCTCCTTCCTCCTCTCTGCCCACTTGATAAATGTAACAACAAACTGGGACAAGTAGCACAGTATTTTGCTTTTATGAATATGTAAAAGTACAATTATTCTGCCTTCCTTGAAGGCTACAGGATCAATGTGCTCACACACCTCCTGTAGGATGTTACCCCTTACATCCTCAGATTAGATAGAATGGTCCACCTGGGCAAACTGCCTGTCAGAAACCTTTGCATGTTGGCATCCCAGGAGTGCTCCAGATATGCCAAGGTGTATGCCATATAACCTTGGCCATGGTTTAACCCTGGCCAGCAACTAAGCCCCACACAGCCCCCTGCTCTCTCCCCGAGCTGTATGGTGGGCAGAATTGGAAGAGTGAAGTGAGAGGACTCATGAGCTGAGATAAAGACAGTGTAATAGGTAAAGCAAAAGCTGAGGACACAAGAAAAGTGAACCAAGGAATTCATTCACTGCTTCCCATGGGCAGACAGGGGTCAGCTATCCGTAGGAAAGTAGGGCTCCCTTGTGCATAACAGTGACTTGAGAAGACAAACACCATCTCTCTGAACATCTCCCTTTTTCGTCCCCAGCTTTATTTGCTGAGTACAGCACCACATGGCCTGGCATATACCTGTGGGGTCTGTTGGGGTCACCTGTCCTGGCCGTGTCCCCTCACAACTCCCTCTGCACTTGTTCTGCAAGGAGCAGAAAAGGCCTTGGCTCTGTGTAAGCCATGCTCAGCAATAACTAAAACATCCCTGTGTTATCAGTGCTGTTCTCCAGCACAAATCCAAAACTAAACTCTATACCAGCTGTAACCTTTCTCCCAGCTGAAGCAGTACCATATCTGAAATGAAACTAAGACTGGTACTCAGCCATTTCCTCTACTGAGAGGTAAGAATGCGCATTTAGCTTCTTTGCCAAGCGGGGAAAGGAACCTCTTTTGATCTGCTAGCATCAAAAAAGTGATATGGGTAGCAGGCTTGTATGGAACTGTATTTTTCGTATAATTCAGCCATCCTGATGATGTTAACTCTCTGTAACTTTAAATGATTTTTTTCTTTGAAAGTCAGTTTTGGTATAAAGATAGATCCTCATTTTGGGCTGGACTTTTCCTTTACAAACATTAAAGGAATAAAATCTCTTTTAATAAAGAGGAGTGTTTTCTTAGAAAAAACTTAAAGCCTGATAGCATAAAAACAGTAAAAAAACTCAACATGGATCCATAGTAATTCAGGCACCTACAAATATAAATAATCTGAAAAGTCTAGAAAAAATTAGACGTTTCCAGAGACTATGTGAGAATTTCCTTTAAATTTGTCTATTTTTGTGCAATATTGTCAAGATTAGTTCTGTTTTAGCAGCAAGGGTTAACAGGTATCATCACAGATGGATTGGCATAAATTGGTATTTTTAGGCAATTTCTTCTCTCACTTTCAAATTAGTTAGTTGTCTTTAACAAAATTTTAAAAAAAGCCAAACAAACAAAAAACCCAAAAAAACCCACCAAACACCCAAACCCTCAATGATGAGACAGTATCTATAAATAATCCAAAATGTGCAGATTCAGAAGAAAGTTGATTGTCTATATGGCTCATTTCTTTCACAAAGACACATGAACTCAGAACTTTGGTGACTGGATGCTTCACTACTCAACCTCCTGGCTGACTAGATCCTCATAATAGCATTATTTTTCTGAGAAAGTCCTAGTGGCAAAGATTTTTTAGAATGCTAAACTCCATGCTGACTTTCACGGAACAGAAAAGTGATATTTTCTCTTAGTACAGAGCCTGCTGAGGGCAGAGGTAAATAGGTGCTTTCAGGTATTGTGAATGGTATTGTATAATGATATAATCATAATTTTATTCTGCTAAAAAAACATATGACACTGTAGGATATCAAAATTCTTTGCATGTTATCTGTCACAATCCAGTCTTGTGCAGATTTACACTTCAGAGGAAAAGAGTGGTTTAGAGTATATGTACCAAACTTCTGGTTGTGGGCTCAGAAAAATAAATAATTTGTCATTTATATTTTGTAGGCTATTAAAAATATGGTGACTAATTAGAATGAAAAAACAAAGCTTCATTATTGATTGAACTGAGCTGCATAATAATGCACTATCAAAAGGATTTGGGAAGAAAAGATGCATTAAATTAGTAACACCAAACTTGAAAGTTTCTAAAAAGTGTTTATAAATAATTAATCTCAGAGATTATAAAGAATGAAAAATAACTCAATCTTGTGAACATGTGCTGCCCTTATGCAATCAAAAATCCCACAGAAACAAGAAGTTTGCCTATGAAAGGGAAGACTTCAGGGTTTAGGAAAAGAAATCAGATGGAAAAATGAGCATTTTAGTAAAAATGATCCAATCTGAAAAACCATTTCTCAAGTTGAAGCTGTCATCTAATCCTTCCTAATAGGCATTATTTTCAAATCTTGTTTTTTGCACCTTACTCTTGAAACAATAATAATGCTTTACAAAGGAAGACAATACCATAAATCTTGCCATTCTAACTCTACATATGTTTGTCTACTGTAAAATGGATCCATTCCCATGACTTTATAATCTGTGTTTTGTTCTCATGAAGCAAAGAGAAAGGAGGGAAGCATGAACTATTTAGTGACTTTCCCTCCACTGCCCAGCTCCAGGGAAGAGAGAAATTCACACCTGTCCAAAGGTGATGGGCTGAGGCACTAATCACTTGGGTGTTTTGCGGGGCCAGTAACTGCAGATGGTTTATGTGCTTGAGACACACCACAGACCCCTACTACTCACTTATTTCTAGCTATGCTTTGTGCTGTGGTTCATGCCTTCAACACTTAAGTTACAACTGTCTTGTATTTCCCCGGACCAGCTCTAGCAAGTCCAGCAGGAGAGAAAATTCGATTAAAGGAAGAAAGCTTAAAGTGCTGAAGATAAACCTAGTTAGCAGAGAAAAGGGCTACAAGACCAGTGATTCTCTCCATCAATAGCAGCTTGCAGCAGGGCTTGATACAGAGAAATCTGTCAACAGCTGCTATGTGAGCTTCAAACAACTCTTGAAGTGTTCAGCTCCTCTCGAATCCCCTGCCACTGCTGTAATCTTCTTCAGTCATCCTCCTGCTTATTTATGGACTTGAAAATTTCCTGGTGGCCCTCTTGCTGAAATGCCAATATAATGAGATTTTGCCAGCTCTGCTCTGTTCCTTGTCCCTCAGATGAGGGAAATGCCATCCTCTGGAGGAACCAGGTCCCATCAGTCACCAGATAACACCGAAATTAAGGAAATAATTTTGAAAAAAAACGAACCAAACCAACCCCCCCCCCACACACACACCAAAAACCCCAACAAACAAAAAACCCCCAACACTCTCATACATACATAGGACCGTATTAGGAGAAAGTATAGCTTTTAATTATATTATACATGCTCAATGACTTTGCAAAAAAAAAAAAAATCCTCATCATTTCCAGTTATTGGAGACCTATGCACTCACTCACATTTATTGCCAGTTTGCTGAGAGGAGCAGGAGGATGGAGTGCAACTGGTGTGTAACAAGCTTATACTCAGATGTGCACAGAGAAGAAACAATGCTTCCTTACTCCTGTAGCTGTACCTTTCTCTTGGACCTTTTCGGGATTTGTTTTCCTTTGTTTGCCGTAGGGGTAGAGGAGCACATTCTCATTGGCTCTTCTGAAATCCTCCAGATCTAAGGCAGAAGCAATAGGATTCATAAAAGAGCACAAGTAAGGTTCAGGTCAAGCAAAAATCACAATCATTTTTAAGAGGAATTATAAAATTATTTATTTTTGATGTTTTAGGTGATGATACAGAAATCTATGCAGATATGGCCTTAAAAATCAGTAGAAGAACCATCTAGTTATTGTCATTTTGGAAATATCTGTGAAGACTTTTCTGCTTCAAAGTGCAAAAAAAAAAAAAAAAAATCATTGTATAGACCGTCAGTAGTCTTAGGCAAAATTAAGCTTTTCAGGGAGGTTTAATGGCAGAAAACATAATGGTATTTAAATTACAGGGTCATAAGGGACAGAACTATCAACAAGTAACCAAAAAACAGAACCCATGAAGAAAACTCCCAGAGCAAAGTACAGTTATTTCATCCCATTAAGGGATTCAGCTTCTTCTCTAATTTTTGAAACAGATGGTATGACAAGATTGGCAATGCTTTGCAGCATGAGCATCATCTAACTCCTTCAGAGCTGAGCTAAAAATAAGAAAATGAAGCTCAGCATGGAAAAAGACTCAAGCTAACCAATGAGTGGGGAAAGAAATTCAAAACAAAGGGATGGAAACAAGAAGAAATATGGAAAACAAGTGTGCTAAAGAAGGCTGAGAAATGGGTGGCCCACAGATGTCCACTTAACTAGGAAAGGGGTGTCGCCCTTATTTTTCAACCTTCTGGTATGCCTCACGGTTTTAGATATTTTCACAGCTCTTAGTATTTTCTCACACATGGGTGTTATAAATAGAAGCAATGTTTTTGTTAAGACGAAGTTATTTTACATTCCTCCTCTTGAAGGAATGGACAGGTGATGGACAGTTGTCTTGACCAATGGGATGGGAGAGGTGTCAACCTTCTCCCCCAATCCCTGGTCTGTGTAAAATGCTGTAAAATGCTATAAAATGGAGTCAGATGTTGCAACAAACACTTCCTGCTTCCTCACCGGGCAGCGCGCATGTGTGTGATTGTGCGTCCAACAGCGACATCTGGTGACCGCCGGGTGCGCTGCAGCTGAGGGACAAGTGAAGCGTTACCCGCCCCGGGTTTCGGTGAAACATGTCTGGTGAGCTTTGGCCTGCAGATTTTAGTAAACGTGGTAATTTCTACTCTCTCTGCGGAGGACGCCCTCCATTTAGAGATTTGGGGCGACTTGGAGAAGAGGCAGGCGGCCGTTCCCAGAGACGGCTTTCAGGAGTTATATCTCTGGGGCAGGAGGCACGGATTTTTTCGCAATGTTGAGACCACTTTTTCCAGAACTGCATGGCAGCTGCTGGGAGACCGTTTAATGGACATTTTGTACAATGAGTATGACATGGACGTGGTAAGGTTTCTGATTGTTTGGAAGCGTTTTGATGTGTTTTTTCGGAATTTCGGTAGTTCCTCACGCTCTGGGGGTTCTGCAGATTGCAGAGATCTCCTTGGGTGATCTCTCTGGCCAGGACATGGATGGAGAGGTTGGGGCTGACACCCGATCTGACTGCTCGCTGGCACTGCCCACCCCTGCACCTCGGGGGCTGGAAAACTGGGGGGAGCAGCCGTCCCTCTGTGCCTTCCCGGCGCATGAGCGTGAGGAGCAGGTGGATCAGCCTGTGCTGGGGATAGAGTGAGACTTGGTGACGACCTGTTGTCCCCATTGTCGAATTGCTATGACATATCCTCTTGCCAAGGCGGTAGGTGGCCCAGCCCCACCTGGGGGCTACTGGCCACCATGCTGCTGCCCGCCTCTGCCGCGGCAGTGGCGGGTGGGGGTTGTGGCTGTCTCTGTACCACCTGCCACACCTGCGTGGTCCAGGGGATGCCCTGATCAAAATTTTCTCGGACTCCACCCCTGTGGGCGGGGAGCCTGTTCTGCTCCGCCTGGAGCGGGTGATGTCTGCTGGGATCCCATGCCACGGCGGGGGCTCCGCTGAGGGCAGTGCCCGCTGCCCCCACGCCACCCGGGTTGGTGGTTCTGGCGCTGATGTCCCTGGCCAGGGCGCGGGGTGGTGCCGCGGCTCCGGGAGCCGTGCCCCTGCCTGTGCCTCGACCCCTGCCCGAGCCCGGTGAGGGGAGCTCTGCGCGGGCCCTGCCCCTCCCTGAGCCGAACGAGGGGGCTTTGCACAAGCCCCGCTCCATCCCGCACCGGGCTTGAATGCCCCACCGGGGCTGGCGGGTACTGCAGGTGACCCTGTGCTGCAGACGGTGTGGCCCGGCAGTGGCTGGAGAGGTCCTGCCTCCCCCATCACCCTCACCTCCCTTAAATCCCGGGACAGCGGTGAATGCCGACCCCCCGGTGCTCACTTTTGGCTCAAATGGCGAGACGGCCATCGTGAGGTGGATGCTCGCCAGGGGAAAGGGGTCCCGGGCTGGGGGGTCCTCCCCTGCCAGCCTGTGGACACCGCCCCTGTGTTAAGTTGCAGTACGTCCCAGAGATCACACACGTTTCTGGGAGGATTTCAAAGCCAAGGTTGTGGAAATGGAGGATTGGGACTTGGTGGACCGCCTCCTGGGTTCGAGTGATAGGTCCCCTGGCCCTGCTAGTGCTGACAGGAATGTGATATCGGGTGGCGTTGAGGCAACTTCCAGTCAGGGACCTGCTTCTGTTCTTGTGGACTCCATGGGATGGAACCTACCTGATACTACCACCTTACCACGAGG
Source organism: Donacobius atricapilla (assembly GCA_013397315.1). Taxonomy (NCBI): domain Eukaryota; kingdom Metazoa; phylum Chordata; class Aves; order Passeriformes; family Mimidae; genus Donacobius; species Donacobius atricapilla. The sequence continues at coordinate 1,203,749 of WBMY01002960.1, forward strand.
TCCCCAGGCTTTCCCTGTGGCTGGGGGTACTCCTGTCAACACTCATCAAATTTTCTCGTAGAAAGCGATGATGGATCTATGGGATAAGGTTGGGTAGTTCGGTTTAGGGTCCAGTGAAGTCATGCAGCTTCTTTGTGTTCTCAATGCAGACACTCTGCTGCCCTATGACATAACGCCATCTAGCTCATATCATTTTTCAGCCTGTCAAATATGAGATGTTTGAATCAAAATGGAATAAATGGGCAGCTGCACTGATAGTGCAGAATACTGTGCTGGATCAGCAGGATCCCAGGCGTGGGATCAGACTTGATATGCTGCTGGCATAGGTAACTTTGCTGAGGCTGTCACACAGGCTGCCCTTCATCCTCTTGTACTCGAACAGTGCCAGAAGACAGGTATGGCAGTGATAGTTCAAACCATTGAAATGGCTGCCCTGAAGGAGTCTTTTGTGACCATGGTTCAGGGTCCTGAGGAATCTTTCTTGTGATATGCGGAGCCTCTCACTGCTTGCGTGAAGTGGCAGGTGCCAGATGCAGAGGCAAGAGGGCTCTTGCTCAAACACCTTGCGAGAGGTAACTGCCATGCCGATTGTAGGAAAGTTATTGAGGCCCTTCCTGATGATCCTTCTCTGATGGATATGGCCGCAGTGTGTGTGAGAATAGGCACCACAGGTTGTAAGATGGCTGCCACGGCTATTGCTCTGCTGTTGATCTCTCAAGGACCGCAGGGCAGGCGATGGAAACAGGGAAATGCACAGGCCAGCAAAAAACAGGGAAAGAAAGCACAGAAGGTGACAGCCCCCTTGTTCTTGTGTGGAAGGCCAAATCATCCAGCAGACACGTGTTAGGCAACAGTCCATGTTAATGGTCAGCCTTTGCCAAGCTTGGGAAACGGGAAGCGAAGTGCGTGAGGGAGACACGCTCAGACACAAGCTTCTCTCCCAGCCCCGGAGCCAATGCAGGTTTGCTTGGCTGGCTTGCACCAGCACCCGTGGATGAGCAGGTGTTGATGTCTGCACAGCAGCAACAGTAGTGTTGGACTCTTGCAAAGTTCAGAAAGTTCCCCTGCGTGCCTTTGGGCCCTTGAAAGGGGGTATGAGTGCCCTTCTCATGGGAAGGTCTAGTGCCACTCTTCAGGGTATCATTGTCCATCTAGGGCTCATTGATGCAGATTACATGGGACAAATTTGTGCTATGGTTTCCACACCCGCCCCCCATGTCACTATTGCTGAAAAGACTTGAATTGCTCAACTTGTCCCCTTTAATTCTTCTGTTTCCAGGACAGAGGACCAGTTACGAGGAGACGGCTGCTTCGGATCTACTGGGCCGCCTCAAGTCCGCTGGGCCACTGTCCTGACCAACAACTTCCCGAGGTGTAGTGTACCCTGTCCATTCCTGGTGCAACACCACCAGAAATCCGCCTCCGTGGGATGGTCCTGCAGGGACTCCTGTTGCAGGATTGGGTGGAATGGCGCAATGCTGCATGAGCTGTCAGCCTGTGTTGATCACGAACTGGGAGGGGCTTTGTTTCAACCTTATGTCACTGTAACCTATGCTAACCTCTGGGGGCAGGATGTGCTGGCGGCTTGGGGGGTGCGCATTGGGATGGATTTTTACGGGGGCCGCTGCAACGAAGGGCGCACAGTGTCCTACGCCTCCTTTACGGTGGCTGGTGGACAGACCCATCTGGGAGAACCAGTGGCCCCTCCCTGAAGACAAACTAGTTGCCCTTCGAAACTTGGTTCAGGAGCAATTGGACCAGGGGCAACTGGAGCCATCTACCAATCCCGGGAACACTCCTGTCTTTTGTGTC
>WBMY01002961.1:146-42115 GCA_013397315.1 Donacobius atricapilla
TGGAGATGTGTGCAGGGATTTGGGGACAATGGAACACTGGAGATGTGTGCAGGGATTTGGGGACAATGGAACACTGGAGATGTGTGCAGGGATTTGGGGACAAGGGAACACTGGAGATGCGTTTGCAGGGATTTGGGGACAAGGGAACACTGGAGATGCATTTGCAGGGATTTGGTGAAGTTGGAACATGGGAAGTGCTTGGCTGTGTTCACGGGAACCCTCCCATTCCTTCTGGGGAGCCCTCCCTCCTGCAGCCCCTGGATTTCCCAGTGCCCAAAGGGAAAATCCCTGTTCCAAAGCTGCCTCCAGGAGCAGGGCTGCCCTCAGCCCGGGGATGGCGGCTGCCACCAGAGCGGGCATCTCCTGTCCCCTCCCGGCCGGGCCCCTCTCCCTGGGTGGAAGAGGGGACTGCAGGGGCCGCTTGCCCCCCCGGAGCCTGTGCCAGCCCCGTGCCCGGCTCAGCCCGAGCTGCTGCAGGTGGCCCCCATTAAGGCAGGGCTGAGATTAGGGCTGTTTTCAGAAGGTTCCTTTGAGTGGAGGTTTGTTTGTGTAAATATTTGGACGTTTCTCAGGCGTGATTATCGAGCAACCTGCACCTCATGAATATTCAGAGGCCTCAGCGATTGCCTCCCTCTCCTCTGCCAGCGGGGGAGGGACAGGGACGGGATCTGGGGACAGTGGGCAGCGCCGGGGCAGCCCCTGCTCCCCGCACTGGGGGCACTGGTGATGCCAGCACGGTGCTGGCGGGGCTGGGCATCCCCTGGCCGGGTGTGTGGTCACTCCTGGGGCAGGGCCAGCAGCACCAGAGCCCACCTGAGGGGACACCTGCTCCTCCCGGGAAGGTGAGGAGCTGTTCAGAGCAGCTTTGCATCCTCCCATCCTCCGGGAATCCCGCAGGATCCTCCCACCCCTCACAGCTCCCGGGGACCTGGCGCTGCTCATCCCCTCCCGTTCTGCCCCCACAGCCCCGCCTGGTTTGGGTTTTTTCTCTGCTCCACAACTCCCTCACTCCATCCCTGACATTCCCCTGCTTCTCCCCAGGGTCTCGGGTTTCACACTTTTATAAGTTTGGTCCATTTGCATACTGGGTTAATCTTGCAGGTAATGAAGTCATTTACCCCAGGTTTGCTCCCTCCAACTCACTTGTGTTTACATTTCTCAGGGCCCGAGGCAGGGAGGTGTTCTACACTAAAGCACTGAAGGATTACAAAGCTGAACCTGGGGTCGGTTTTTTGGGGGGGGGGGTTTCAGCTTCATCCCAGGCTTGGTCTCCGTCACCTCATGGCACAGAGGAGCCCCATCACCCTCCTGGCAGCCTCTCCAAACCCTGGGAGCCTTGGGAAGCTTTGGAGCCGCTCCTTTCCCCCTGGAGGTGTTGAGGGCCCTGGGGGAGCTTTGCCAGCTGCTCCTGTGCTGGGAGGGATTCTTGCTGTCTGCTCCAGGCAGGAATTGCTGCCTGGTCCTGGGGGGACCCCCCCAGATCACCCTGGTGAAGGAACAGGAGGTGCTGAGGTGGTTTTGGAGCTCGTGGGACTTTTCCAGGAGTGAGAGGTTGCAGGAGGAGCTCCTCCCTGTGCCTCTTCCGTGGCTGTGAACTTGCAAACGCTCCAAACTCAGATGTGTGAGAGACATTGATGCCCTTTCAGGTTTACCTAAAAACAGAGGCCAGACAAAATTAGGAGAATAAAAAGCAGCTGTATTTATTGAATTCAGGTACATTTAGGGCAGGCAAAGCCCATCCAACATGGGCCACAGGTCACGGGTTTTCACACTTTTATCAGTTTGGTCCATTTGCAGATTGGGGATTTACCTTCCAATTCCAGCTTCAGGTAATGAAGTCATTCACCCCAAGTTTGTTCCCAACTCCCTTTTATTTAAATTTCTCGGTGCCTGAGGCAGTGAGGTGTCCTCGATTCCCAGGCCTGGAGAGGAATTGTTCTGTCTGACCAAAATGGGGAAGCAGCAGCTCACACCGCACATGGAGCTGAGAGTTCTACACTAAAGAACTGCAGGATTACAAACACATGAAAAATAGAAAAGCTCAAATCCTAAGGCATCAACACGAGCCTCATTTCCGAGGGAGAGGGGACACAGAGCAGCAAATCCTCTCTGGGGACACCCACGGAGCCACCAGCGCTGCAGGGCAGGGACAGGACAGCTCCCTCTCCTCCAGGGGACACGGCTGGTGGCACTTCCAGGGCCTCACAGCTGCTCTGTGGCCTCCAGCACGTGCCCTCTGCCTCCCAGGGGTGGCCTCGTGCTGTCCTTGCTCTCCTCTGCTGTGTTGTAGATGATGAGCTGGGGCACGGGGAGCCCGTGGCAGGAACGTGACTTCAATTCCAGGCCCGGGCTTGGGGATTTTTTTTTTTTGTGCTTTCCTCCCTCCCTCTCTTGCTGACAGCAGCACGAAAAGCCAGGACAGCCCTTCTGCTCCTGGCCGTGGCGGGAGGAACTGGGAGGAAAGGCGGAAAAAAAGGAAAATCTCCACTGATTTGTTTTTCCCCCCTCATTTCTGTCCCCTGCGCCAGGCATCACGTGCACTATGTCATCCCTTACGACGGGGACCAGTCGGTGGTGGACTCCTCGGAGAATTACTTTGTGACTGACAATGTAACCAAGCAGGAGATTGATCTGATGCTGGGACTTTTGCTGGGCTTTTGTATAAGCTGGTTCCTGGTGTGGATGGACGGGGTTCTCCACTACGCCGTGCGCGCCTGGAGGACCAGCCGACGGTATGGTAAGTGCTGCTCCTCCTCTTCCCCCTCGTCCCTCAGTCCCCTGCCCTCTCCCTGGAGAGCTGGGGAAGGTCAAGCTGCTGCTTTATTCCACGTGGATCGGGCACAAATGAGGGATATCCCGGCCCTCTTTGTCCCTCTTTTTCTGGGAGCTCGGCGATGCTCGTGGGTCACTCCCTGCTCTGGATGTTCCAGGATTCTGTGACCTGAGCAGGAGTGTTGGTGAGGGAATTCTGTGGGCAGAATATCCTCAGAATATTTTAGGGTTAGAGTTAGGGTTGGGTTAGAGTTTGGGTTTGGATTAGGGTTTGGGTTTGGGTTTGAGTTAGGGTTAGGATTAGGATTAGAGTTAGGGTTGGGTTAGGGTAGGGAGCTCGGTGATGCTCATGGGTCACTCCCTGCTCTGGATGTTCCAGGATTCTGTGACCTGAGCAGGAGTGTTGGTGAGGGAATTCTGTGGGCAGAATATCCTCAGAATATTTTAGGGTTAGAGTTAGGGTTGGGTTAGAGTTTGGGTTTGGATTAAGGTTTGGGTTTGAGTTAGGGTTAGGATTAGGATTAGAGTTAGGGTTGGGTTAGGGTAGGGAGCTCGGTGATGCTCATGGGTCACTCCCTGCTCTGGATGTTCCAGGATTCAGTGACCCGAGCAGGAATGGTGGTGAGGGAATTCTGTGGGCAGAATATCTTCAGGCTGGACCAAAACTCCCCAGAAAAATCTAGATTTTTTTTTTTTCCCTAGCTTCTGGCATATTGTAATGAGTTTGCCAAAACTCCATTATCTTCATGCAGTGAAAAGCCCATTCCTTATTTTCACAACTCATTTGGTACAGTTTTTACAGACCTCATAATTAATTGGTTAATTAATTAATTAATTAAATTGGTTAATATCTTTCTTGCCAATTACTCTATTGGTTAATAATAGGTATTCTACTTGTCCATCAAATCTCTCTATTCTTGGATTGTTTACATGTTTTCTTTACTGATTCTCACGGGACAAATCCCTTGTTATTGCAGGTGCATTTGTTTTTCAACCCAATAATAGGTTGCTGTACTAATGAATTCTCATACCAAGATTGTTTTGGCGTGGGAACTTGCAAATTACTTAGAAGCGACGGGCTAACTTTGGCAATTTAGCAGAGCAGGCCTGATTTTGTGAGGCCTTTTTTTGATAATTCTTTAACCTGTCACGGTGCTGGGAGAGCGGCCTGGTGCTGGTTGTGTGACATTGTGGTGACAGTGACACAAATCTCTGTGAGGTCAGCCGAGGTTTCCCGTTCCTCACCCCCGACCAGATGTGGAGATGTTTTTGTTCAGTTGTGCCACCAGCCCTAGGGGGAAAAGGGTTGGGCAGAATTGCCAGGCTTTTGGGGCGGTAAAAATCCTGAATTAACACCCTGAGAAGGATCAACAGAGGCTCCTTCAGAGGCTCCCTCTGCCCCATTTTCCTCCCTCAGCAGGAGCATCCCGTGGATTTTCATATTTGGAGGAGAAAAAAAAAATGACATGAAAATGTATTCAATTAGAGAATGACTCGAAATTCCCTCAAAATGTGCCTACAAATCTCCATCTCTGCAGCTCTTGACTGATGGTGCTGTTAAATCACAACTCAGAGGAAAAGGAGAAGCGAGCAGGAGAAAGATTTATCTGCAGACCTATAAGAAATTCTAACTAGGGAAGTGGACTCTCTCTTTCTAAAAACTCAGATAAAAAATGATATTAATTTCCCATTAGTCTTCCCAAATCCCCAGCAGCCTCCGTGAGCAGTTTTTCTGAGTCAGGATCCTCCCGGGGCTGTGCTGCTGCTGCTTCCCAAGCAGGGGCTGATTTTCCTGGGAGATCTCGGCTTCTGAGAACCAATTTTGGGGCTGTGACTCCTGATTTTCATCAGAGCAGGGCTGGCAGGAGCTCTCCTTGTGCTGAGGGGTTCTCCAGAGCTGGGATCGCCTACCCCTTGTGAATGGAGGCTCTTATTTTTAGTAATTAATTTAGTATTTCAACTAATTGATCTCTTTTGTTTCATTTTTCCCCCCTTCCCTGTGTACACCTATTTTAAGGCTTTATAAAAAGCTTGGCCAACAGTGCAATAAGCTTAACTATTTCCTATTTATTCAAAATCAGCGATGTAAATGAGTAATTTTAAAGGCACTGAGCAGAAAGGGATTTTTTCCTTTGTTGAATGAAGCTAAAATTTCCCTCTGAAGGAAGGAATGGTGAGACTGGGGCAGGGGAAACACAAATTTTGTGCTGGTACAGAGCGAGGAGTGCACGGGCACCACTTAGCAGTGACTCAGTGTCACACTGGGGCCTGCTCAGCTCCAGCTGTGGCCTGTTCCAATGACCTGCAGCTCCTTCCTGATGGGAGAGGTTTCTCAAAATAGAAAATATTCCACAGGAGCTCAGCCTGTGCTCTGTAGTCGCTGCAGGGCCGGGCAGGGCAGTCGCCATCACCTCGTACTCATGGACTCAGAGATTAATTTGGGATGGAAAAGACCTCGAATTTTCCCATTTCCGTGGTGGTTTTGTGTCGCCCTGATTTTTTCAGCCTTCTCTTCTGTTTCAGTTTCATGGTTTGGGTTGTTTCTCACACATGGAAACAGAAGCAATGTTTTCATAAATTCAAGGAGAGTTTACATTCTTTATTTTAGAGCTATGGACAGCTGATGGACAGTTGTCCTGACCAAAGGGATAGGGAGAGGTGTCAACCTTCTCCCCCAATCCCTGGCCTCTGTAGAAATACTATAAATGGAGTCAGATCTTAATTAAATAGTTCATGCCTTCTCACCAAGGTGTGTGTGTGTGTGTGATGAACAGTTCTGAGTGTCCACCAGAGCCCTGCTGTGAGATAGGATTAGGAGAAAAGCAAAGCAGGCCCAAATCTCGAAAGGTGTAAAGACAGATTTATTAACAAACACTAGAAGAAAAGAATGAGAACCACAACGACCTCATTTGGGATGGAAAGACCAACCAATTCCCAGCAGAGCAGCTCATCCTTGTGCCATCTGTCCTCCTCTGGGACTTCCCAGTTGTCCTTTCAGGGATGGGCTCTGTGCATTTCGGGGTGGGATCACACATGAAAATTTTCATGGGAATGGGTGGCAGCTGAAACGTTGCTGCAGGGAGAGGCTGCTGGGCTGAGGGGTGAAGTGATGGGTAAAAAATGGGTTAAAAAGGTGTTGGGGGAAGGAGGGTGATGCTGGGGGTGGTGGTAGGGAAGGCTGACTTGAAATAGAGATTGGGTAGAGCCAGTGAATAAAGTAGGTATTTATCGAAAGGTTTTTAGGATATACTTTGGGCAGGACAGGGCTTGACCCAGGACAGCACCCAAGGTGGACTAAGAATGGTCACAAAATGGCTGAGCGGTCACGAGGTCTTACATTTTTATACGTTTTGGTCCATTTGTACATTGGGGCTTAATTATCCAGATTACAGCTTCAGGCTGTGAGGTCCCATCCTTCTTGTTTTCCCTTTAATCCATTGCTGTCTGTGCTTTTGGGCTTGAAAGTTGTCCTCGGTCTTCAGGAGGAGAAGGATTTGTTTTTTCCGTGTTGGGAGAAGTGTGGCCATGGCGGCAGGGTGGAGAAGGTGCTCTGCTCCTGTCCCTGGCCAGCCCTGCAGGGACCTCGGGGGGGCTCTGCCTTCAGCAGGGCAGGAGCAGCCTTGGCACAGCACAGCCCTCACCTCTGCCTGCAGCCCTGATTCGTGTGAAATCGATAAGATCACGGACAAAGGTTCTCTAACTAATTAAAGTTAGAATGTGGCATATTTATTTTCGGCGTCGGGGGGCACGGGAGTCACCTCCTAGAGTCCTGCCCACGAATTCCAAAGCTCTTTGCCCTCTATTTATTTCCTGAAGTCTTGCAGACTCAAAATGCTCACACATCTGCATAATCCCAGCACCTCCTGCTTCCCTCTTCCTATTAAAATGAGGCCAGAGTCCTTCATGCCTGAGCAGTTCTTCCCTCAGATTGGGTCGGTGGTCTCAGACTGGGTCAGGGGTCTTGAAGGATGAAGTCAGAGAAATCTTCTTCACAATGACCTTTCTGCCTCCTCCCTGCCGGCAGCTTTCACGACCTTTTGGCACAATTCAATCCTTCAATTCAATTGATCTCCTTCGGGACTGATTAATTTCTGGGTCCAGGTGCCATCACGGTTCCACTGGTTTCCATTTGTTCCATCTATTTCATTTCCTTCTATAAACACAACCAAGACAAGCACATAATAATGCAAGTAATGCATCACATCGCTCTAGCCCAAGCATCTAATAATTATTAACTCATCTTTGTTTTCCTAACTTACCAATAAGTTATCAATATAAATATGAATATATCGATATAAATTGCTCCCAGCCCTTGGCTAAAATCTTAACTCTTTAAAATCTTGACTCAACCCCTCTCCTCCCTGCCCTTCCAGACAACTCCTGGTCCTGGATTCCGAAGTTTTGTAACCTGAAGGAGTTGAGGAAACGTCACCACCGGCAGTACGAGGAGGCCACCGGGAACATGGTGCACATCAAACAGAAGCTGTACCACAACGGGCACCCCAGCCCCCGGCACCTCTGAGGGACCCCCACCCTCCAGGGACTGCAGCCAGCTTTTAAATCACACCGGACTCTGCTCCTCCTCCTGGGGAACAGCCTCTCGTTTGCTCCCAAAGCCAGCTGAGGACACGGATTTTAGGGATCCGTCCCCGGGCGTCCATGGGTGGACACGCCGCGATGCACAACTAAGCCAGTCCTGGGTGCTCTGCAGCCAAGACTTTGCACTGTGTTCCACGTTTTATTGCCAGACTCGTGTATATATGTAAAAAAAAAAAAAAAAAAAAGGAGAGAGAGAAAAGAGATTTGCATTATACTTTCAATCCCCGTTCCCCCCCCTTTTTCCTGGCTGTCCTGCACATCCTGCTGGGAATGTTGGCCGAGGGGATGGAGGCGGGACGACACGAAGAAGATGCAGAGTGTCTCCTCCAAGAGCTGCAGCCCCCCGTTCGTGTGGTCCTTCGGCTGGGGTTTGCCCTGCTCTGCCCCTGCCGGGGCTAGAATGGCCCGGCTGCTCGCAGGTTTGGACGGGGGGGAGGCACAAAAAGGGGGCAAAGCACCAAAAGGGGGCAAGGCACAAAAAATGGGCAAGGCACCAAAAGGGGGCAAGGCACCAAAAGGGGGCAAGGCACCAAAAGGGGACAAGGCACCAAAAGGGGGCAAAGCACCAAAAGGGGGCAAGGCACCAAAAGGGGGCAAGGCACCAAAAGGGGGCAAGGCACAAAAAATGGGCAAGGCACCAAAAGGGGACAAGGCGCAGCGTCCCCTTTCGTTTTCCCGCTCTGGTTCTCGTTCCGGGGAGTCGCCGTGGGGGAAGGAAGCGCTGGGGACGTGTCGGGGGTTTGTTGTTTGCGTTGCTGTCCACTGAAACCTGCCTTAAGCAACCCAACCTCAGAGCCGGGGCGGTGGGGCTGCTGCTGCCTTGGTGGCACCTTGGTGGCACCTTTGGTGGCAGGGCCGCTGTCCTTCGCTAGAGGAGGGTGGGATGTGTTGGATCTGTCTCACAAACACCCCCCCAGCCCCTTGCCGGGGAGGAAAGGAGCTGCTCTGCCCTTCTTCTTCGCGGGGTGAGCCTGGTTCAAACACCCCAAAACCACGGAGAGGGGGCCCTGAGCAGCCCCACTGCTGCTGCACGTCCAGCAGCCCTCCCAGCTCCAGGGGCTGAGGCCAAACCCCTCCCCAAACGTCCCCAATGTCCCCAAGGCTGGGTCAAAGCGTGAGGATGCTGCGACGTGGTTTTGCACGTGCGAAAAAAAAAACTCAACCAACCCTGGTGTGGGTTTGGGGGTGTGAATTGGGATGGAGGCTCTGGCAGCAGCGTCCCCATGCCGAGAGCTCCTGAGGGGGGCCTGGAGGGGCTGCAAAGCCCCGAGGTGGCGGGGTCTGGTCCTCGTCCCGCTCCTGTTGGGTTCATGAGGCCAGGCCTGAGCCGGGCAGCGCGGCCGGGCTGGGCACAGAGAGGATTTCTGGGGAGGGATGAAGGGGGGAAATGCCACCCCCGGGAATCTGACAGCCCTGAAGCCTCATCGTTTCCCCTTCATTCGTCTTTTTTTTGTTATCCTGTGGGTTGGTGCAGAAATGGGGGGAACACCCGGAACTAAAGGATGCTGAGCATTGCCAGGAATTCTCCTTTCCCCCACGGATTCCTTGCCACTCCCAGCGGCCTCCTGATTTGATGGCAGGGAAAAGGACACCACGACTCCTGCTCTCCCCTCCCTGCTCCAGTCCCTGTGTCCTGGGGTTGTTTCTTATTTCCTATGCCCACTTCAGTTAATTACAAGCCCCAAAACTGCCCGAACATCCCCAATTTCTCTGCCATTCCCACCTTTGCTATTCCCTAGTGCCTCTTGTCTTGGAGCCCCAGGTTCTTTCTGGACCTAAATAACTGCCTGGTCCATATTTGTGTCCGTTTGCCTCCCATTCCTGGCTGTGATGTCTGAAATTCCTTAGGATCTAAGGAATGACTTTTCCTTGAGCAGCTCCTTTCCACAGCCTCCTGGCAGGGGAGAGCAGGGACTGTGTTATCAACAAGTCCTCAGGCGGGACAGCATTTTATAGGGGAGAAAATTCCGTCGTGATAAGGACAAATACTGAGTCCCTGGAACTGGTTATGGGGGGGAAGAAAAAAAAAAAGCACTTTAAAAGCAATTTTTCCACTGACCTAAACTCAGACTGAATGTAAAGCCTGGCTCTGCCCTGCTTCAGCAGCTGACCTTGGTTTAAATATCATTTAAAATGAAACAACTGGAAAGGGTGAAGCGATGGTTTGCACCCTTTAATTTTGATCTGGCTGATCCACGGCAAAATTCCATAAGAATCTGAGGCTCTGGAAGAGGGGGAGAAAAAAAAATTCTACCTAATAAATGCTTCTGTTGTATAAAAACAGACTTTAAAAAAATCTGCTGGGTCTGTAGCTCTCACCTTTTGAACCTCTGTCTTGTTCAAACTTAGGTTAAAAAAAAAAAAACAACCAAAAAAACAACTAAACAAGAAATACTCTCAGTGTAATTAAATTTACTGGGAGTAATTCACTTTAATCCAGGGAAACCAGACAGGTTTTGTTGAACTGGTTTGTCCCAGCACAAAAAAACCCCAGAGGGATTAATCCAGGGGAATGATCCTCATCTTTTATAAGCGAGGGCCAAAATTCCTTCCTGTGCAGGGAGGGAATCCTGACCCAGCAGATCTGGGATGGGGCCAAACTCCTGAGCAGAAACACCGAAAACACCCCCAAAACCCCAAAACCAGCAAAAATAGGAGAGGTTTTCCTGAGAGCCACAGGTCTGCCCTGTCTCCTCTTTGGGGAACGAGGTGCCAAGGCCTCCAGAAAAGCAGAAGGTGAAGGAGGCAGCTGGTTTGGGGGTGTTACGGCTGTTTTTTGGGGTGTTGCAGCAGTTTTGGGGGAATTACAGCTGTTTTGGGGGTTTTAAAGATGGTTTTGGGGATGTTACAGCTGTTTTGGGGGACTTACAGCAGTTTTGGGGATGTTAAAGATGGCTTTGGGGGTGTTACAGGTGGTTTTGGAGTATTAAAGTTCTTTTGGAGGCATTGCAGCTGGTTTGGAGGGTGTTACAGCTGTTTTTTGGGGTGTTACAGCTGGTTTGGGAATGTTAAAGATGGCTTTGGGGTGTTACAGCTGGTTTTTGGGGTATTACAGCTGGTTTTTGGGGTGTTACAGCTGGTTTTTGGGGTGTTACAGCTGGTTTGGGGGTATTGTAGTTGTTCTTGGGGTATTACAGCTGGTTTTGGAGGTGTTAAAGATGGTTTTGGGGTGTTGAAGCTGGTTTGGGGGGTATTAGAGCTGATTTTGGAGTAGTACAGCTGGTTTTGGGGTGTTTCAGCTATTTTTGGGGTGTTTCAGCTGTTTCTGGGGGGTGTTACAGCCAGTTTTGGGGTGTTACAGCTGGTTTTGGGGTATTAAAGCTGGTTATGGGGGTGTTAACTGCTGCTTTTGGAGTATTACAGCTGTTTTTGGGGGTGTTACAGCTGTTTTTTGGGGGTGTTAACAGCTGGTTTGGGAGTATTACAGCTGTTTTTGGGGGTGTTACAGCTGTTTTTTGGGGGTGTTAACAGCTGGTTTGGGAGTATTACAGCTGTTTTTTGAGGTATTGCCGCTCTCCCTGGTTTTGGGGGTATTGCAGCAGGTTTGGGTTATTACAGATGGTTTTGGGGTATTACAGCTGTCGGGGGGAGTATTGCAGCTGTTTTTTCGGGTGTTAAAACTGTTTTTTTGGGTGCTACAGCCGGTTTGAGGTGTTAGAGCTGTTTTTTTGGGTGTTACATCTTCTTTTGGGGCATTACATCTGGTTTTTTGGGGTGTTACAGCTTTTTTAGGGCGTTAGGTCTGTTTTTTGGGTGTTACAGCCGGTTTTGGGGTGTTACAGCCAGTTTTGGGGTGTTACATCTGTTTTTTTTGGGTGTTACAGCTTTTTTGGGGGGTGTTACATCTGGTTTTTGGGTGTTACAGCCGGTTTTGGGGTGTTAGAGCTGTTTTTTTGGGTGTTACGTCTTCTTTTGGGGTGTTACATCTGGTTTTTTTGGGTGTTACAGCTTTTTTGGGGGGTGTTACATCTGGTTTTTGGGTGTTACAGCCGGTTTTGGGGTGTTAGAGCTGTTTTTTTGGGTGTTACATCTTCTTTTGGGGTGTTACATCTGGTTTTTTTGGGTGTTACAGCTTTTTTGGGGGGTGTTACATCTGGTTTTTGGGTGTTACAGCCGGTTTTGGGGTGTTAGAGCTGTTTTTTTGGGTGTTACATCTTCTTTTGGGGTGTTACATCTGGTTTTTTTGGGTGTTACAGCTTTTTTGGGGGGTGTTAGGTCTGTTTTTTGGGTGTTACAGCCGGTTTTGGGGTGTTACAGCCAGTTTTGGGGTGTTACAGCCAGTTTTGGGGTGTTACAGCCGGTTTTGGGGCGTTACAGCCACCAGCATCACCCAGCATCCCCTTCCCCCCGGCTGCCACCACCCCTCCTGTCCCTGTCCCCCCATCCTGGGCCGATCCCGCTCCAGGCTGAGCCTGCCCTGTCCCTCGTCCCCGTGTCGCTCGCCCCACTCCTCCGTGTTCGTGTTTGTTTTGTCCCCCTCCGCTCGTGGGGTCGTTTTCTCCTCGCTGAATTGTCCCCAGCTGTACCGGTGTTGGTTTGTTTGTTGTTCTCTTGCCTCTGATCCAAATCTCCACGCACACAGAGACAAAAAAATTACAACCCAAAAAAAAAAACAAACCCAAAAAACCAAATCAAACTGAGGATGGAAACAACACCACCACCACCAACACCCAAACCCAGCCACTACCCCGGGCAAGGAGGGTTCAGCCGGGAGCAAATTTGGCACAGCAAGGCCAGGGCTGGGCCAGGAGCTGGTCAGAGCCTGGGGAAGGGAAAACAGGGCAGCAAAATGTGGGGAGTGCAGGACAGGGGAGTGGGAAGGGAGGGCCCCGTCTCAGAACTCACCCGCCAGATGCTCCGGGGGAGGCTCCCGGCTCTGCTGGTGGGGGGGGATGGTTTTTTTGGGGCTATTTTTGGAGCAGAGACACAGCTCAAAGTTCCGTGCGCCAGTTCTCCAGAGCTGGGGTTGGTGCTGGGAACGTTCTCCTGAGTTTTTGGGGTGAGAAACCCCACTGGGGATGTTCTCCTGTGGTTTTGGGGTGAGAAACCCCACTGGGAATGTTCTCCTGAGTTTTTTGGTGAGAGGAGCCCTCCTGGGGATGGTCTCCCATTGTTTTGGAGTGAAGAGCTCTGCTGTGAACATTTTTTGGTGTGAGGAGCCCCACAGGGAACATTCTCCTGTGTTCTTTTTGGTGTGAGGAGCCCCACAGGGAACATTCTCCTGTGTTTTTTTGGTGTGAGGAGCCCCACAGGGAACATTCTCTTGTGTTTTTGGTATGAGGAGCCCTGGCCAGGCTGCCTGCACAGGGAATGGTTGGGAAGGAGAGGTGTGGAAAGACAGGTGGAGAAAAGCAGGGGATTGAGAAATCCATTGTAGCTCCTCCTTGACCTCAAATCCTGTCCTGAATTCCAGCTCTGCTGAATAAACCCTTGGCCAACAGAAACAATAAACAGTGAGAAGGGCCCTTCCTCCTTGAGGAGCAGTTTGGGAAGGCGTCTCCTGTGATTCCATCCATCCATCCATCCATCCATCCATCCATCCATCCATCCATCCATCCCCCCACTGAGCCCTCTCACTTCTCACCAGCCCTTGAGCCAGCCAGGGACAGCTCAGCTGGCCCAGCTGGCAGCCCCTCATCCATAAGGAAAGACCAGGAGAGAGCCTGGAATGGTGTCCCAGGCACTCACAGCACGCTGGGCTGGGTTTAGTTACTCTCACTGCTGTTCTACCTCATTTTCTGGTTGCATTTTCAGCTGGGAGAAGAGAATCCCTGCTAAAAAAGGGGGGTTAAAAACAAGACACTGAGGTGATGAAGGCACTGGAGCATCTCCTGAGAGGGAACTGGGAGAGCTGGGACTGTCCATCCACATCAAAATCCCTGCGGGGAGGTTGCAAGAGATGGGGACAGGCTCCCTAAGGGGTGTCCAGGGATGGGGCAGAGGCACAGAATGAAACGTGGGGGGTTCTACTTGAACGTCCTGCCCGTGGTGGAAAGGGAGGGTGATGCTCACCTGGCCTAGGGCGAGGCGGGCAGGGGCTGAGGGCACAGGGAGCTCAGTCCCATCCCAGATCTCACTTCCCAGCGCTGCTGAACGTTCAGCCTGGCACTGGTGAAGGGGCTGGCTCACCACAGAGGTGATGAAGCTGCTTCTGCATTCAGGAGGGGTCGGAAGGTGAGAACAGCACCTCCCAGAGCACCTCCGGATGTGAAAGAGCAGAAGTTGTGCCGTGATCAGAGCACGTGGTACAAACAGAGACATTGGGATCCATCACTTCCCCAGCTGGACGCCCTGGTGGGACAGGTGTGGGTTTCAGTGAGCAGCAAGGGGCTGCAGAGCAGGGAATTGTCTGTCGGGCAGGGGGGACACGGGGACTGCTGGAGCGAAGGGGAAAAGGCCCCTCAGCCCAGCTCCCTGCGAGAGGACAAGAAGCAGCGAGTGAACTTCCTGAGGAAAATCCAAAACTCCCAACAAAAAGAGGCAGGCCTGTGGCTTCCCTGCAGGTGGGGCAGAGCAGAGGGAGGCAGAGGAGGGGGAGGCAGAGAGGGGGAAAATGGGGCAGAGCAGAGAGAAGCAGAGCAGAGAGAAGCAGAGAGAGGGAAGATGGGGCACTCAGGAGGAGCTGCTCGCCCTGGCGGGGCCGTGGGGACCCCGCTCTGGCTGTGTCCGTGTGTCCAGGGCTCTGCGTGTCGCCGTGTCCCCTGCACGGAGCCTGTCCCTGCCTTGGCACCTCCACCCACTGGCGCTCATTCCTCTTCCCAAGGGGGTCCCAGTTCCATTCCCAGCAGGGTGACCCCGGCCTGGCTCAGCCCCGGCTCACCCCGAGGCAGAGGAAGCCCCGCACTCACTTCAGGGAGGTTTTTCACTTGTGGAACACCAGGACAGAGCTTGCAGTGCTGTTTTCCCTGATTGTTAATCCTTCTTTTCTATTTTTTTTTTTTTCCTGCACCCAAACCACTTCTGCATGCATCAGGCAGGGAGAGGCACAGCCCAGACTACCAGAGAGAGAGATTAAAAACTCTGCTCCGAGTCTAATCACAGAATAATCTCTTACTGTGGTCGAAAAGCAATAATGGCTAATTTTTTTTAATTAAATACACTTGCACAGGCAGATTTCACCCAGGGCTTTGTGCTCTCCAGTGGCTGGAAGGGTGACAGCCTGTGCGGAGGCTCCGGGGAGCAGCTGAAGGTGCAGAGAGCTTGGGGTGGGGGAGGCAATAGAAAAAGCACACTGTGATTTTATTTGGGTCAACCAGTGAGTGTATTTCAGCCATTCCTTCCCTTTCAATAAGATGTTTGTATAATAGAGAACCAGTTCAGCTCCTGGAACTAAGCCCGTCCTTTGCTGTTTGTCAGTAAAATAGTTTTTTTGCATGTTTTGCATCTGAGTGGTTTTTTTTCCAACCCTTTGAACCCCGAGATTCCCCCCGGGGCAGAGCTAGGGCACTCCAGAGCAGCAGCTCCCCAGTTTTGGGCTGGGGGGTGACAGGAGGAGGTGCAAACGGGGCTGGGCAGAGCTGTCCTGGCCTCTGGAGAAGGGTTGGGTGATTCCCCCCAGGTTCTGGGACAGATTTTCACCTGCTTGGCTCCTGCTCGCTGGGATATCATCCAAAAACCGATTTGAAAGCAAGATAAAATATTTCACTGTTTAATTCTGGGCGCAAGCTGCCTCCAGGAGGAGGCAGAGCCTCTCGTGCCCATTGCCTGGAAGGGCAGGAAAAGCAGGAAAAGCAGATTCGTCTCAGGCCTTTGGCACGGAGAAGGAAAAGTGGGATCATCCCCCATTCCAGCAGTACTGAAACCTGAAATCTGCCACCATGAAGCAGTTCTCCAACATCCCTCGTTCTGCTCCTTGCTGGCACAGGACCACGCACCCAGAGCAGCTCTGACCCTGCCTGGGGCTCCAATCCTGCACAGAGATGTTGCTGCAGGACTTGTTCCATGAGTCTGGGCACACCTGGGCACACCTGGGCACACCTGGGCTCGGTGCAGACAAAGCAGAGCAGGAAAGAAACCCCAGCACCTGAGAGACAAAGGCTCATGAAAGATCCTGATTTTTTTTCCTCCACTCCAACCACGGGTTGGCAGGGAAGCGTTTCCTGGGGAGATTCCCACCCTCCCGAGGCCCAGAACGGGCACAGGGAGCTCACAGCCCTGTGCTGCCATGACGGGAATCTCCTCCCAGCCTTTCACATCCCATACAAATCCTTCACGGGACGGCAAGTGGGAGTAGCCAGAGCTGGCCAGGCTGTAAATCTGTCCCGCTGCTGCAGCGCCGAGGCACCAGGACCGCGCTTCCAGTGGCAGCAGCCAGGATGGGAGTGATGGATTGCCCACAAATCCTTCTGCCCTGGGATTTGCTCTCCAGTACAAAACACCATTTTAATAAAGTGCTGCTGGCTCGTAACTCAGTGTCAGGAGAGGGGATCACCTCAGCTTGGGGTTGCCATCCTCTGGCCATGCCTGGAGCGTTGAATAGCTGGGTGCCACCTCCTGGGGTGCCACACCAGCGACCCCAGAGCTGACAGCCAGCCAGGGACAGATCCCTGCGCTTAAATCTGGGGTGGGGCAGGAATTAAGGGTGACAGGGAGCCTTTCTGTCCCTTCCTGTCACATCCCACAGGAGCAGCAGCAGTGACAGCAACTGGCCCAGGGGTCCAGCGGGCAGCAGGGAGTGGAATCCCCTCGCTGGTGGCCAGGAGAGGGGCAAGGAATGGCTTGGGAGAGTTGGGGGCAACAGGGCCTGGGATAGAGTAACAGCACAAAGTGTGAAAGAAGGAAATGTGTGGGAGCGGATGGAGAACTCTATTTCCTGTGGAAATAAAAAGTGTCACCAAGGAGAAATGGCATCAGTGTGCTCAAGTCTGCGCCTTTCTTTTCCACGCCCTGGGAAGAGCTGAAACAACAGGGTTGGAGGACTGAACCCAAGGAAAACAAGCTGCGCACAGCCTCTCTGGCCCTCTGCACCTGCCTCACCTGGCAGCTGGAGCATCCCAAGCCTCCTCAGCCAGGCTCCAGCGCTGTTTTCCCTGCTCCACCTCCCGCTGTGCCCCCTAGGTGGGATGTGAGACATCCATCGTCCAGCAGGAGCTGGATCAGGGCTGGATCCACTCCTGGCTGCTCCCAGCCGAGGGCAGACGTGCCTGGGGATTCCAGACTCTGCACAAACAAGGATTTCTCCAGAGGGGATGGGGAGGAGCTGCTCTGCCTGGAGCCACCAACACCTCTGGGAAGGAGGGTGAATTCCCTGGGGATTTCAGCCCCACAAGTTTCCAGGGGCTGTGCAGGGAGGTGGGGAGCAGAGGGAAGGAGCTGCTGGGGCCCCAAGAGCACCAGGCGTGCGCAGGAGCCCGCAGCACAAAGCTCTGCCCAGCTGACTCCGTCAGGATTTTTCCTCAGGACCAGTTCAGCGTCCTGGAAATCCAACAGTGCCCCTGAAGTTGTGGCCAATCCCTGCTTGGCCAGAGCTCCCCCTGCTTCCATCAGGGGCCTGAACTGCATCTGCAGCAGGGATCTCGGCAAAGAGCTGAGGCAGCAGCTCAGTGCCTCTCACTCAGCTCCACTGCAGCCCCTGGGAGCGGCAGGAACAGCAGAAGGACGAGGCAGAGCACCTTTCCCTCCCCCTGTGCTCCAGGGAGATGCCAGGGGAAGGAGGGGGGAGGAACCGAGGGGTGATGGCACAATTTGGGATTGGAATCACACCAGCAGAGCTCCCTCACATCGTTCCTTGGCAGGGGGGGTCAGCAGTGCTCAGCTCCCGTCTCCTGGGGCTCGACAGAAATAATTCCAGTAAAAACTAGGAAAGGGGAAGCCTGGAATAGCTAATCCTGAGCTATTCAGTGGACTGAAGGACACCTAGGCTGAAAGGGAAGGGATGAAAGTGGGGTTTGAGTTGATTTTAGTCATCCTGAACATCGAATGTGTGGTTTGGTTGTGCAGAGGTTCCTCCCCAGGCAACAGCAAAGCACCTGGCACCAGGCGAGTGTCAGAGGGCGACACAAGTGGGAACCTCACCAAAGGAGCAGCTTCTGGAGTGCCTCCTCACATTC
The DNA here is from genome assembly GCA_013397315.1 of Donacobius atricapilla. Classification (NCBI taxonomy): domain Eukaryota; kingdom Metazoa; phylum Chordata; class Aves; order Passeriformes; family Mimidae; genus Donacobius; species Donacobius atricapilla. The sequence continues at coordinate 17,567 of WBMY01002961.1, forward strand.
TGACAGGGGAAAATCCCAGGGAATTATTGTGGGGGATGCTGGCAGCCCAGGCAGGGAAGGTTTGCAGCCTCAGGGATTATTTCCTGATGTCCCGAAAGGACAGGGCTCGGCAGGTCCTGTCAGGGAACAGCTCAGAGCTCAGGCAGCCCTGGAATGGGCAAAGTGGGGCCGGTGTCAGCTCCTGTGTGAGGAAAACAGCTCAGCAAGGTACTCAAGGGCACAGATTTAGGTCAGGCCAACGTGCTTGTGCTGTGTAGCTACAGAAGAGGCCTCAGAGCAGAGCACAGAGTTCAAATCCAGTTCAAACGCAGAAAAAAAAATCAGATTTTCTAACCTGTCTCTCATATGCACAGAAGAACAAATGTCATCTCATCAAGACAGGCTCGTGTTCAGGGCTTGACAATGGCACATCTTCTCAGCTGTTCCAGAAATGCAGCAGAAACCTCGTGTTGCAAGAGCAGCTGGATGGCAGCAGTGGGAGCAAACAAGCTCCACTCATCTCTCTCTTTTCAGACCGTGCAGGATCTGTGTGCCCCAAACTGATCTCTTCATGGAGAAAAGCTGTTTACTTGGGGGAAAAATATGTGGGGCTGCTCTCAGAGCACCTGTGCTGACTCCAGCTCAACCAGTGAATCCCCCCAGATCCATTTCTGTGAGAAAAATTTCCTCTGAGACTCTGAAAGGCAACTCAAGTGATGCCATCCAGAGATGTGAGCAAGGAGCTGTGTCACTGGCAGGATCGAATCAAAGCCCTCGCTAATGCCTCTGCTGGAACACAAACCCTACAAATTTAAATGTATGGGAGTGTCAGGCTTGGACAAGCCCCGGCTTCCCACAGGCCCTTGCTGCTGGGACACTGCAGAAACGTCTCACAAGGTCTTGGGGTTTGTGCTTCTCCAGCAGGACAGGCCACAGAGACCAACACAGCGGAATTTCAGCAAGAGGTCCTTTAATTCAGTTGCTTCTGCCTTATTGAAACCACTTTGTTTTTCTGGTGCAGTTTGAAACCAAGGCAGCCTGAGGCAGGTGCCCTCCTGGAGCACCGAGGGAGCTCCGCAGCCGATCCCACCAAACCTTTGCCCAGAAGCCCCTCCCTGCTTTCCCTCCTCAGGTGGAGCCCGCAGGCTTCTCACACGGGCGTCCCTTTAGGGAAAGGCAGCAGGGGGCTCCTGTCAGTCCCTTTGTTTGCCTCAGCACCTTCTGTTTTCAGCCACTCCATCTTCTGCCGGTGCTGCTGCACCGCGTCGGCCACGCGGGCGTCGATCATGGCCTCGGTGAGCACCCCGTCCTCCGAGGCGTAGGCTGCTGCCTGTGGGGACAAGGACACCTCAGGGATGGCATTTCCTGGCATCAGGGCACAGCTCAGGCTGCTCCCCCTCTGTTGGTTCTCCTCTCTGGGCACGATTTTCCCCTCCAGCGCTCCCGCTCCGAGCGGCGCGCAGAGCGATTGCCAGCGAGCAGCTCTGCCCACCTCGGGGTTCCCTGGGAATCAAAGCCCTCGCTTCCAGAAGAAAAGGCTCCACATTTGGCTCGTTTCAGTTTCCTCTCCTGCCCTAAAAGAGCTGCACGTGTGAGACCAATAAGGTGAAGAGAGGTGGGTGCAGGGGGGTGACGGAAGGACTCCATCCAAAGCAACAGAAAATTGTTTGAACACTTGTTTGCATGTCAGTGCTGGGGGGAACACGGGCAATGCGGCGCCTCTAAAATGGTGTTTAACGTGCACTGATCCTGCTTTCCTCATGCACTCCCTTCACGAAGGGCCCCTGCATCACTCCTGTGCTGTGTCAGCTCCCACCCTGACTCAAATGCCCACAGGACCTTCCCTGTCCTCCCCTCCCCAGCTCTGCTGGCAAACCTGGAGCTGGGAGAGGCAGCACAGACGTGGCCGCAGCTCCTTGGGGAAAGGGCTGGCGGCTCCTGCCACCTTTATGCCACAGCCCACAGGGGGAACAGGCCTGTGGGGCAGGCACAGAGGGCTGGCCCCTGAGAAGGGGACACACAGGACAGCTGGGGCTCAGCCCGGCCACCCTGCAGATGCCAGCACAGCCGGTCCCTCGAGCACGGCAAGGATGCTTGTGCTGTCAGCTGCACCCATCTCCAAGGTAACAGCAGCCCCCGAGCTGCAGATTTCTAAATCTGGTTCCTCCCTCTGCAAGTGCTCCTGTGAGCGGCTCCGTGCCGCGCTCAGGGAATGAGGGAGCTTGGGGTGAGGGCTGGGAGGCCCCCACAGCCATCCTGCAGCCCCCCAAAGCCATCCTGCAGCCCCCCCAAACCATCCTGCAGCTCCCAGAGCCATCCTGCGGCCCCCCACAGCCATCCTGCGGCCCCCAGAGCCATCCTGCAGTTCCCACAGCTCCCCATAGCCATCCTGCAAGCCCTGACAGACCCCCAGAGCCATCCTGCAGCCCCCCACAGCCCTCCTGCCTGGCCCTAAGAGCCCCAAACTTCCACCCACACCCACGGAGCCACATCCTGGACTGTCCCATGCCAACCTTCCCGTTCCCCGTCCCGGTGAGGAACTTGGGTTTCACTGCAGTGTGATTCTGAGGCGTCACACATGGGGCTCCATCAATTATTGACGGTGCAAAACATCAATTCCAGCAAGGAACGAGCCTGCCAGCAAAAGCAGCACAGGAACAAACTCAAGTGTGACCCTTTTACACCTCCACTGCCCAGAGATGTCCACGGGGCAGGAGACAAAGCCCAGGATGGAGCTGTTGCTCTGCTGTCACCACACAGCTGCCTGTTACATCACTGCTACCTCGCTGCAGGAGGAATAATTATTTCCAGAAATGAGCAAAAGGTTATCCAGGCTGGTTTTCAGGCTCCTCTAACCTACTTTCCAGCCCCTTTTTTTGGCAGGGTAACTGGTTAGGCCACGAAAGGTCTCACTTGCACAACCCAGCAGGGCTGGCAGGTGCTGGTTTTTCCTGCCAGCAGCATCAAATCCTTCCCCTGTGCAAAGCCCGCGCAATCCTTGCTCCAGGCAGCACTGACAAGTCAGGCTGGTGCTCCTACTTCAAACCAGGAGTGAGCACTGGCCTCGGGGAAGGAGTGCAGAGAAGGAACAGGTCTGGAAATAGAGAATTCTCTCTGCACCGAGGCTCTGGGGCTGCACTCACCGCCTGAGCAGGATCCTCAGCACCGAGGCTGCCACTTCTGCTGCCATAACCCGCCAAATATTCCCACAGCACCTCTCCCAACCCCGCCTGATCTCTCAACAAAAGGGGAATACTGCAAAGGTTTTGTCCAGACCTCACTCACCCCTTTTAGATTTTTTATTTTTTATTGCAGGACTCTCAATGCAGCCCCAGTGGGGTGTTTTAAAACGAAAAAAGCGCTTTCCTGGGATGCAGTTTTGTGCCTGCAGGGCTCAGAGAGGAGCTGCCCTCCTCCCTGCCACTGCACAGCCCATCCAGCCCAGTGTGGAACCTCCTGCAAAGCTGTGCAGTTCATGCTCTGTTGATTTTCTCAATGACTTTCTATTTTTAGAAAGCCTTAGGCCCTCGCTGTCAAGAAAGCAAATGGGAGAAGCAGCTGCCCCTTCTGGGAGTAGCTTGCACACACACAAAAATGGTACCAAGCTTCATTTATATTCATACCTCTGCCTCCTGCATGGACAAATTTTAACCCATTTTCTCCAGTGCAGCAATGCCTGTTTTACCCCTCAAACCCAATTATGAAATAATTTTGTTTGGTGGGGATGGAACAGATGACAAGTCCAGCCTAAATGACCTCATGCTTCATTTCAGCCAAGACTCGTGGTTTATTTTAACCTGGCCAGACTCCTCTGTATCATTTGAATCCCATTTATAATGAAAATAGCCTGATTGAAAAAAAAAATCCCCCACAAAAATACAACAGCTATTTTTAAAATATAAACAAGGTTGAGGGAGCAAAAAAAAGGCATTTATGTCAGTGGCATAAAAGGCAAGGAAATGACAGGAAGCTTACACTGGGACATAAAACTCCTGGGAATTCTCCTGAAGTGCTGCCAAAACAATTTTCCAAGATTACAGCTTGGAATAGTGAAAGGTTGCTTTTTGGTTTTGACATTTTATCTAAAGCACATCAGCAGGCTTGAGTACAGTGCTGGGAAGTGTGCACAGGACTATAAACAGAGCTGAGGGGAATTTTTAAGGTGAAAATGCATCAAGTCCATGCTAGAGCCATAAAGGGCAATGGAAAAGCACAAGGACAAAAGGGAATGCTCAGTCTTCTGCAGAAGAGATTAAAATGGATTTCTAGCACGCACACTGTTAGCTGTGCCAGACAGCAATATTTTTCCCAGTGCTAGAGGTTACACTCTTGGCTTTTCTGCATCTTATTTTTTTTTTCCCCTGTTGGTAAATTCAGGAGAGGCAGAGCCAGACTGAAACAGCAGTGGGCTAAAACTTCATGTGACTGACAGCCAATCCATCTCAAATCCAGGTTATGGTGGAGTTAAGCCTCTGAAAGCTGCAGCTATTGCTCAGTTTAACTGAGATGGTTTTTTAAAGGCAGCATTGGTAGAAGAACCCTCGTGGGCACTGACTGCAAGGGCACAGGACAGAGTGGCCACTGCTGCTGTCCCAGAGCTGACGGCTGTGATGCTTTCACCTCCTAAAGCTTCAGGATTTCCCCTTTCCCCAAACCATTTCTGGGATGCAGTTCTGGGAAGGGAAGGTGATCCCAGAGCTGCTGAGAATTCCAGAGGCTCCCAACCCCACCAGGGCCACAGAAACACCTTCCTGTGCACAGGATTAAAGCTTAGCTGTGCCTTCAGGAGGGGGCTGCTCCCATCAGGCACGGGGTGGGATTGTGGGGTTTGACCCCTGCAGGGCCCAGAGATGGACTTGGATGATCCCTGGGGGTTTTTCCCAGCTCAGGACATTCTGTGGCCAGGTTATTTCCCACCTTTGGCAGGCAGCACCTTGAATTAAAAGGGAATTAAAAGATCAGAACTGATGTATTGATATGAGATGTAAAGAATCCGGAGTCTGTGGTACATAAGCACCCTGCAGCTGCTGCATCCAGCTGAGGGAAGCCTGATAAGGATTTTCCAACATCAGCTCCTGGTTCCTGCAGCCCCTACCTACCCTGAACACTGTAGCTATGCAGTTAACTCGTCTTGCCAAGCTATTTTTAACTCTGCTCAGCTCCCTGACCCAGTTCAGAGCACAGCCATCCACAGGGGTGCACCAGCACCACGGGAAGGAGAGCAGGAAGGCAGGAATTTGAGGCAGGAAAACACTGCCAGAAAGGCTTGGTAACTGCAGCCTTAAACCTTCCCTGACAGTCCAGGGCACTGGAGCAGCCACAAAGGCACCCACAACGAGGCACCAATGCTAAAACAGGGCCTGAAACACCAACAGCAGCCCCAGGAGAGAGGGTGGGGGTGAGTAAAGCACACCTGCCTGAGGAGGGGCTTCCCCCAAACCTGCTGAGGGGCTGCACACAGGGCAAAGCACCCCAAAGGCAGCGGGGACACGTCCTGCCAAGGTCAGTGGCCAGAGCTGGCAGAAACAGCAGCTCCAGCCAAGCTCCAGTGGGTCACAGCTCCAAATTCCTCATCCGAAAAATGGACCACGGGTTTTCGCACTTCTCTAAGTTTGGTCCACTTGCATATTGAGGGTTTATCTTCCAATTCCAGCTTCAGGTAATGAAGTCATTTACCCCAAGTTTGCTCCCCGCCAGCTCACTTTTGTTTCCATCTCTCAGGGCCTGAGGCAGCGAGGTGTCCTTGATTCCCAGGCCTGGAGAGGAACTGTTCTGTCTGAAAGTAAGATGTGAAGACAGCAGCTCACGCTGCACATGGAGTTTAGCGTTATGCACTAAAGAACTGCAGGATTACAAACAGATGAAAACCAGAAAAGCTCAAATCCTCAGGCACCACAAGTGACTGAAGAAGAACCCCCAGAGCAGCAACAGCTCTGGCAGGCGGCTCCCAGGGCAGTGCCCAAGACAATTCTTACCCCATCCTGGATGCCCTCATGTCCAGTCCCTGCCCCTTGGCACATCCCACTCCCCTTCTTGACCAACAAGAAATGAGGTCCCTTTGATTTTAACTTTGATTTTAACACAGATCGAGATTTTGCTGTATCCAACCAACTCAAATATTTCTCCCCGCGCTCTCCTGTGTGTTTTTTTGGGTTTTTTTTAAAGTCCTTTGAGTGTTTCATGAGAGCAGAGAGGAGCACAGCCTCCTGCTGCAATTTTACACCAAACCTTGTTAATAGTGCTGGCAGCACGAGGTACATTTTAAGAAGCTGTCAAGGAAAATTAGCCACCCCCACCTTTTTCCTTCCTTCACCAGCACTTAAAAGGATAAATGACAAAAGCTGAGGTCATTCCTGGGGAGTAATGACAAACTTGCTGATAAGGGGTGATAAAAAGCAAAGGATCATTTATCACAACTTCTTATTACAGGAAATAGTTGGCAGCAAAGCCTTTCACATACGTGGGGCAGGTGACAGCACACATTTTGAAATATGATTCAATATCACAAAAGTTATACAGGAAAATGAACCGGCTGTGTGCTACCGAAGAATAAAATAAGAACTAACAGCACTCAAGTTGGACCTCAGCTCATGACTACTGCAATTAAAATTAATTTATACTAGAAAGGATAAATATTTCTGTCCTTTAAAAGGGGGAAAACCAGTAGTAGGAGGAATGAAATGCACAAACTTCGTAAGATGTTTGTGAGCTGCTAAACTAAATTAAAAATTTAAGAACTAAACAAAAAGCCACTTTGTTTTTACAATCCCAAAAGGAAGCTGACATGAGTAGGTTACATGACACACAAATGGGAGCACATTCCTTCAGTGATATTTCTAGGTTGGTTTATGAAAATACACAATCCAGTAAAAAACTGGCAGCTGTGACACAACAAGGTGAAAACCTGATTTAAAAAAAACCCCACAATACTAAAGCTTGCTAAGCATGTGAATAATTGTACTCCAAGTGACTGCATTTCTTATTTCTACGTATGGAAGAAATATCTCTATTTTTTCAGCTCCAATTCCAGTCAGTTTTGTTTCTTTGATAGCTCAAGTTGTACTGGAAGTGTTTAGAACAAAGGAGGGAAGGAGGACGGTTTAGTGCCCTAAATGAGGGCAACAACATCAGGCATCTCTTCTGCTGAGCTTCCTGAGCTGGACCATGAGTGTGGCCAGTATGGACTGCCCAAAGTCACTCCAAACTCACCTGCTTTACTTAAATTCCACAAGGGATTTCCCACTAGGGATTATCAAAACTCTTCCTCTTTATGGGATGAGGATTTATGCTGATATTCCAACACCCACCCCAGAGCCAGCAGTGCTCGGGTACCACCCTATGGACAAACCCAACTTTCACAGGGAGAGATGATCTGAGACTCCAGAATCAACCCCTCAAACCTCCCAGGAAGGGAAAAGGAAGGAAGGAGGCCAGTGCTGAAGCCCCAGGAAGGGAAAAGGAAGGAAGGAGAAAAGCCCCGCTCACCTGCCACGCCACAGCAAGCTGGGAGATCTCCCGGCCGGACATGCCCTCGGTCAGCCTGGCAATCTCTGAGCACTTCTTGCTATAATCAAACTGGGCCAGCTTCAACCTCCTGAAAGGCAGAACAACCTTCTGGTTGATGTGCAGCCACACCACAGGAGCTCCTGCAGTTTGCTGCTTGCATTACTCCCTCCCGAATTTTAAGGGCACAACAAAAAATCTGGGACGGCATCGCATTGAGACAGCGAGAGGCATCTCCCAACTCTCGTGCTGCTTGTTGGAAACGGGGTTCTAGACAGAATGCACAGGAAAGGGGATGAGGAAAAGCAAGAAAAGAAGGAGGACTCTCCAAGGTGGGAGAGCTGTGAGGGGCACTCACTGTTTGCCCTCCGTGGCTGGCTTCAGGACGTGCTGGTCGAAATACATCCTGACGAGCCGCTCACGCTCCTCCAGCCGGGGCAGGTCGAAGTTCACCATCTCATCTATCCTGTCATTGATGGCCCAGTCAAACTGCTCAGGCTGGTTGCTTGCTAAAACAAGCATAAACCTGGAATTAGGGGGAAGAAAAAAATAAAAAGGGTAGACTGACGAAGCCATAAAAATAAAAATCGATGAGGTAAGTCTGAGCATCGGGAGCTGCCGCGGTTGGGATTAAAAATGTTTCATCACCTGAAAAAATAAATGGATTTTCTTAGAAATAGCTTTAACAGCATCTCAAGCACTGCACTAAAATGTGTTTTGGGCTGTTTAGAAGAGTCTGATGTGTGCAGACCAAGCTCTGCTCCACAATACAGATGTGCTGCTCCAGGTCCTGCTGCATTTTGGAGCTGGAAACCCTTTTTTTTTTATTGCTTTGTAATGATGCTTCTTCCCCGTGCCAATACTTTAATGCTCTAATTGATGTCACCAGTTTAATAGTGCCTAATAATTTGAAATGGGCTTTTAAGCACAGCTATTGGAATATTGACGTTCTTGCTGTCTGGTTGAATCATTGGCGACAAGGGGCCGTGTTCCCTGCTGTCATTTCTGCAGATAACTTGGCCAAGACAAGACTGTGCCTTTTCTACCAACAAGGACTTGCAGAAACACGAGCCTGGATTAAGGATTGCCATGCAGCCTGATACTCAGACAGTCAGCTGTCCTAACAAGATGACTTTTGGGAAGTTTGAAGGCAGCGATTCCCAATCCTGGAGCCAATTCCGTGCTGAAGGAAGAGCTCTCCTCAGGGTCTCACCAAAGCAGCCCCATTTACACGCCCCATTACACCGATTCCAGCGAGCTCCCACTCATGGATGCAGGACTGTTCCTTGCCCAGAGCAGCAATAAGGCTGCTCAGAAGTAAAAAGCAGTGCATGAATCACCAGGGCATGCTCAGTGTCCTCGAATGGCTCACAGCTGAAATCGGGGCTGAATTCAACGTTGCTCTCATGGCAAACAAGAGCTCAGCTCTTCTGAGGGGAGGCAGAGCATCCCCAGCACCCAAAAAGCACCCCCAGAGCTCCTCCAAGGCAATTTAACATCAGGGAAGAAGAAAGAACCACCCCCTGCCTGTCCCTCATTTGCAGGACAAACGTTTATCATGTTTATTCTTGCAAATGTCATTTAATAATAATAATTATACTGAACACAGCCTTATAGAGCAACTCCATGTCAAATTTCAGAAGAGATTTGCTCTCCTCCCAAAGGGGAAACCAAGGTTCTTGCAGGATCAACACCTTGCTTTCTAGCAAATTATTTCTTTCAGAAAAACGCCTCTGGGACAGAGAAGCTACACACAAGCAATTATCAGCTGCAGCTGCATTGGTTCCAACAAGTTCAAGAGACCCCCAGGACAGAAAACGTCCTGGAACAGTGACCTTCCAGGATATTTATTTCAATGTCATGAGGTTTTTTAAAAAGTCTTTCATTCCAGCCTCGCTGAGGGGAGTTCATCATTAAAATCCTCACTTTCCCCACATAGAGCCAGAGACAACTTTTCTTGTTGGCTCAATTGTGAAAGGAGAAGTTTTAACAACTAAGTAAAGTTCACACCAAAAAAAAAAAAATCAAATATTATTTGAGAAAGGTGGAGGAAAGGTCACCTCTATTATGACAGCCAGGAAATGGCTTTGGCTGAGGTGAGCAGGGAGCTCCCGTGGATGGGACAAAGTGAGCAAGGTGGGGGACAGTGACATTCCCACTCTGCCACCTCAGCGAGGAGGGAACAGCTCTGGGATCCCACATGGAGTCAGACGGAAAGAAATGGAGTCAGATGGGAACTCATCTGCCGCAGAGCTCCTGCCCACACAAGCACAAGATGGGAAGAGGTCACTGGAGAGGAACAAGCTCCACTGAAGTGTTTTTCCAGGGAACACGAAGCACCCAGCCAGGATGAACTCGGAATTTTTGTGGTAGTGATTCTCCTGGGCTCTTGTATAAACAGTAACTTGCCAAGAAGGAAAATACAAACATCAAGACACTCAAGATGTCCAAATACCATCCCAGTTTCAGGAAAAAAAATTTCCTTCTGTTCTGATTTCCAAGTGCCAGGGAAAGCTGAAGGAGGGCCAAGCTACATTCAGCACATAAACTGAAAGAGGGATACTCTCTGCAGAATTTTTTCAGTCCCTCAGCAGCACAGATCATTTCCAACTTCCATTTGTACACCAGAGACCCTTCAAAGGCTGTCCTCAATCCAGGGAAATACCAGCTGCTGAAACTGGATACTCACTTGTTGCTGTGCTGCCCTGTTCTGTGCAGAAATGCATTTAAAGTTGCTCTGAGATCTTCACTGATTTTCTCCTGCAATAAAGAAACCCAAAGGAGGATCAGCTGCTGAGGACTGCAGATTGCTCATAGCTTTAAGCAGCATTATGGACAAAGGGAATTCTGTTCAAAGGAACATGGAATTCTGTTATTGTCAAGCACTTGCATTACAGCAGAATCCAAAGCCCCAAACACCTTGGGGGGAAAAAAAAAATCAATTTATATACCTAGGAAAAAGGTTAGGAATTAAAGCTTGCAGGAGAGAGACTCCAGATTTATCCACACTCATCCAGTGATTTGTTTGGTTTCAAACCTCTGGCCACTGGCCCAGGTGGCTTTCCCTGCTGTTTTAGCTGGGAAGTCCAGTGTGATACTTACAGGAAAATAAGCAAAGGATTCACTCACGCATTCAAAGCAACCTTCTGGAGAGCCCTTTAAATACACAGCTGGGATTCAAGTAGCAGCTCCAGACTGGATGGACAGTGTGGGGACTGACTTTGGAAACACAAATTATTCATGCAGGGGAAGATGCTGCTGTAACTTTGTTCACGTAGCAAAAAGCAGTTTTGTAATGAAAACTTTCAAAGATAAATCTCTGTGGGGACAAAGCCCAAAGCCTGCAAGGTACCAGCACAAACAACCTTCAGTATATGCCTCATTCCTTCCTGTTTCCTGCTGCAAAACCCCCAGCAAGACTGGGCCACTGATGCCTTTTCCTTAGTCTTAAAATTAGGTGTTAAGACATCTTTAAGGGATAAAGGGTTTTTATCCTGGTATTTAATATGGATTTTTATGGTGCAACAATTTGCTAAGGTGGAATACACTGAAATGTATATTCACAGTAGAGTGCATATACAATTTTATAGATTTCGTAAATTAGCATATTTAATAAAGATGTCTTAATGAGAGGTTTGAATGAATAGCGTGATATTTCTTTATTCCGAAGTATTTTTTCCCCTTAGATGGGTTTAATTTTCATTTACAGGATGTGTTTTAGAGGGGACCTTGTTTTTTTAAGGTAGTGTAGGGTTTTTTGGTTTGTAATGGCGAGGCTTTTAGGATGTTTGGGGTTTTTTTGCCTAATGGAACATCAGGACTATGTCAAGATATTAGATTTAAGGAATTACAAGCATGTCTGCTAAGGGTATTGAGAATAAATAAGAGGTATTTAAAAGACAAAAATGATCACCACCCATCCTTTGCAGGCAGGAATTCTCATTTTCCAGGCACACATCCCACTCCATAAAACGCTGATTTCTTGTCTCTGCCATCAGCTCAGCTCTGAGGCACCTGCCAGCTTTCATTTTTTGCCCACTGAAGCCAGAGAACGAGTGCAGGGGGCTGCTGGCTGGCGCTGCAGCAGGAGCAGACACACACCAAGCACTTACTGTCGCCCTTTTCCTCAGGAACGCGTCCGCCTCGTCCACGAACAGCAGGAGGCTGCAAAAGGAAAGCACTACACAGTAACAGGACACAGGTGAGTGAGGCTCAGCTGGCTCCAGCGTCCTCCTGCCCCACTGCCAGGCACCCACAGCCGGGCACCCCCAAAGGATTGCACCAGCAGCCTCCTTTCCTCGGGCAGCGTTCCGCAGCTAAGCTGCGCCGAGCTGTCCTGCACCTGGCCCAGCCCAGCAGCTGAAAAATGGATTAATGTCACACACCTCAGGCCAAGAATCTGCCCCTGGGCCTCTGGAGTTCTGTTTCCCGCTGTTCAGAAGCAGATTGAAGCAAGACTAAGGCACATGACCTTAAACTCCTTTGGATTTTTAACTCTGGATGGGAGTTTTCATAGGCACAGTTTGGAGTTTGTGGATGGCAGTGCTGGATGTTACTGCCAAGCTGCAGTGGGTATTTGAAATTTAGCCCTGCTGAAGTCTGACAGTGCTGTTGTAGCATTCCCTCCTCTTTAGAGAGATGTGTGCAAGGGCACAATACAGAAATCTTGGTGACAGTGACACCTCCCTGCCATTTTTCCTTCCTTATGCCACAATGAAAAGCTCAAACCAGAGTCCTCTCCTCAGCCAGCTTTGTTATTTTGTGAGGTTTTTCTTTTCCAAACCACAGCAGCACCAATGTAATGGTTTTACTACCTGTGGAGAAGTGAATTAATAAAGTCCATGAATTATTCACCAAAATAAATTCACTCCTAACCCAAGGGCAGTGCTCTTCCCAAGGGACTGAGCCTGTAAAGATGTTTATCAATAACAGAACCAGGCTGCTCATAAAGCTGTCACAGCTCGTATTTACCTCCTTGCCTGGCTTCAAAGCCAGGGGATTTCAGGCCTATTAACATCTTCCACCCAGCCCCGGCTTCTCCCAAATATTCTCTGCAGAGAAGTGTCTGTTATCACAATTCCAGCTAATAAAGGCAACAGCTAAGACAGGTGGATATCCAGAATTAAATATGCTTAAATACTTCAGTGCTACTGGAGGTGCGAGTATTGATTCAACGGACACATGTAAGCTTTGATCAGGAAGGGTAGGAAGCTGAAATGCACAGAAAATTTTAGCAGGGCAGAGAAATTCAGACCCAGGCAGTGCTGTAAAAGAATTCCTTAATGGAAGCATCCAGCTGAGTATCCTCACATCTCTTCCAACTTCTCACCTAAATTCTAAGCTCACTTCAATTCTAACACCTTCCCTTCTATAGCTCCTCAGGAGAGAAGCTTAAAAATTTAAATCCTCGGGACATTTCCCTGCTTTTTTTCTTTGTAAGGGGAAATAGAAAGATTTAAGTGATGAATGAAGCAGGGATTAAAAGAGACACTGCAAGATAATGTCCATCTGAAGCAATCAGAGAACACATAAATCACTGGGCAGCCACGTTTAAGGATCTGAGATCAAACCAGCACAGAACCCAAAGCGACACCCCCTGAAAGCTCAATATTGAATTTTACCATCCTGCTTGGACAAATAACTCTGCACTGCAAAAATCCATTTACATTGGTAGGAGCAAATTAACTACAAAATCAGAGAGCCAAGACTCAGCCTCAAGGTGAGGATTCTCTGCAGATAAAAATTTGCTTTTAATGGGGACTGAAAAAACAAAAGTTCTTTTTTGTGTTTGTGATTTTTATACCTGATGTCAATGCCTTTAGCATCTGTCTCCCCCTTATCCTCTTTTATTTCTGATAATTCACTCCTCCTGCTTGAGACTCAAAAGTAAACAAGAAACTGGATCTAAATACTATCAGTGTTTAAAATCTGAGCAGTTGCAACAGGGAACACTCAGAGTGTGAACACCTGATTTGTGCCAAATCTTCTAATTACTCTTAGATCATTAATCACCCTGAAGGAAATTTGTCTCAGCCTTCAAGTGGGCAGGAAGTCTTCTCCTTGGTGAGATCAGACAATGAAGTTATGACTGATCTGGAAAAGTCGGTGTAAAATGGGTTTGTGAGAACAGAAAAGCCAAGGCTTTCAGCTTTTAAAATATTACTAATTAACTTGGATTCACCCATTCCAGGAGAACTTCGGGAGACTCTGTGTTTGCTCAGTGTTACCTCACTCAGAACAGCCACCGGGGGGTTGAACTTCACTGTTGTGGTGAGGGCTTTTTTGTGCAAAAACCCAAATTAAGGATTCAATAAAAGCTCAACTTACCCTCTCCTACTGGTGTTGGCCCAGTCAAAGAGTTTGTGCATGGCTGTGACCCCTTCCCTGCCCATGGGGGCTACGTCCCCTCCTGTCATGATGGCATAATCCATGCCCGAGTGCACAGCTAATTTCTGCAACGAAGCAAAAACCAGCAAATTAAAGCCTTTCTTTCACTGCAAGGCCATGGAGGATGAAGAGGGAATTAAAGCAGCTCAGTCCTGTCAGTGTGTTTACATGCACAGGGGAGGTATTGGCTTCTTCCTGTTTTTTATCACTTAATAGCAATTTTAACTCGTGTACTATTTATTTTTTTCATTTCTGTCCATCTCTGTTGGGTTTAGAAACCCAAACAAGGTGGATTTAGAAACCCAGTAGGTGCCATGGAAAGCTTTAGGTGCCATAGAAAGCTTTAGGTGCCAATACTCTCAGAAAATTACTGGGGTAGGGGTTTAAGGTACTGATAAAGGAAAGAAAAATTCAATTTGCATCAGTTAGTCAAATCTGCCACTGTTAAAAAGTTGATGAAATCTCAGGTCTTGTGGACAAGCACTGAAAAGCAAGGCAAAAAAAATCAAATTCTGACTCAAATCCATGTAAAAATCATCCTGGCAGTGCCTCTGCATGTGGAGCCGTGCCTGTCTCTGCCTTGGGACTGTCAGCACCAGCAGGAAAAACCCATTTTGCCAAGGACATCGACCCAACAGAGGTGGATATGAAGAGGCTGCTGCTGTGATTCCCACAAATCCCAGCTGCCAAAAGGGCCTTTTCCAGATGGAAAGGCTCCTCTCAGCATCAGAATGCGAGTGGCTGCACTGATTCAGAGCTGAGGCAGGCAGGCTGCCCTTTCCTCCCTCCCCAACAGAAACACAATGTTTATGCAACACTCCGGCAAGAGATTTCAGTCCAGGGAGGCTTCCCAGGCCCTGGGATTTTCAGAACACTTTGCAACTTGCAGGCTGGCAGAATCTTGGCAGGGTTTTTACCTTGGCAAAGAGAGTTTTTCCAGTGCCAGGGGGACCGTACATCAGAATATTCCTGTAGAGGCTTTTGTTCTTTTTTGTGTTTCTTGTGGCTATGGCAATGTCTCTCACACGTGCTTCCAGCTGGGGCTGCAAAGGAAGAGTTAAATGTAAGGACCAGAAAGTACCAGAAGAGCTGCACCTACCACGTTCCCAGATCAGTACCTGCAGGAGGGAGGCAGCACTCCAGGCTCAAGCTTTTAAGTCTTAACTTCAGCTGCTCATGACTCCACACCAAGGTCATTTCCTGTCCTATGTGAGGATTTACTTGATTTTCTGTCCACTTGGCTGCAACTCTTTCGTAAGAAAAAGCAGCAGTGCAGGAAGCAGTGCAGTGGCTACTCTAGGAACAGGTAACACCTAAATGTTCACTTCCTAATGGATGCCCTGGGAGGGATATGTCAAAACATAAGCAACTCTTTGCAGTGCTAATTCCTTCTCAAGCCATAAACTCATATTTTTATTACTACTGCATTTGGGGATACTGGGAGAGAGCTATTCCTGCAGGAGCATTTTCTCTCAGCAGCTTCGAGCAGCTCTTAAATTTGCCTGATAACCAGGAATCAAATTCAGGAGCAAATATACAAAGCAGCACTAATTAGCAAGTCAAGAACCAATCTCAGGGTGGGCAAATGCACACAATATTTAGGTTTTTTTTGGCCTAGAAGCAGGTCTGGGTTCAGTAATCCTTAACTTCAGGTGGCACAAGTGGAATTCTGAATCTCAACATGCTGACTACAGAGAGAAAACTGCACCAGGGCAAGGACTGAACTAAGATTTCCAACTGCTTTTCACAGAGGAAAAAAAGGTGAACAGGCTGCTTAATGCATGTCACACTGAACACAGGAGCTTATTTATGGTCTCAGGGTCCCAAGGGTGCTATGACTCCAAAACTGCTGGAATTACAGCTTTAGAAGTGAGTTAAAGAACCAGCAGCTCTTAATTAGAATCTAAAGTCATCCTTCACAGCCCAAGACAGGAAAACAGAGTACTCACACTGAGAACAACTCCTTCAAGGGCGTCCTGAGCCTTGCTGGTGAGACGTTTACCAACCTTGAGAGGACAAATTCAGTTACTCACAGGTAGGAAAAACCCACATTTTGACAACTCACTTGGACTAAAACATCTTACAGAACGACAGTGGGTTCAGCCCATCCCTTCCACCTCCAATATTCTGTTTATTCAGACCCACTGACCATCCCAGCCCAGGTTCTGCTGAGCGTAGCACAGAAACAAAGCTGAATTTTACCTTGATGGGATGTTTCAGAGCCAGTCTTCTCAGCCCATCCGTGCTACCTCCAATATTCTGTTTATTCAGACCCACTGACCATCCCAGCCCAGGTTCTGCTGAGCGTAGCACAGAAACAAAGCTGAATTTTACCTTGATGGGATGTTTCAGAGCCAGTGTGCTCAGCCCATCCCTTCTACCCCCAATATTCTGTTTATTCAGACCCACTGACCATCCCAGCCCAGGTTCTGCTGAGCGTAGCACAGAAACAAAGCTGAATTTTACCTTGATGGGATGTTTCAGAGCCTCCAGCACAGTGATCCTGGAGGTTTCCCTCACCAGGGAGGGTTTGCCCAGCCGTGCCTCTATGTAGCGCCCTGCTACAGCCGTGGCATTTTTGGCAGAATAAACCCCCACCGCCAGCAGGGTCAGGCCTGCCACCTGCAAAGAGAAGGGGGAGAAGATGAGCAAAAACACTTTGGCAAGGCCGTGCTTGCCTGTCCTGTGGTGCAGAATTAAGATTCAGGACAAACGCTGACCAGGAGGGGTTTATTTTTGGTAAGGTGTTTTATCCCTGCTCAGACAGTCAAGGTCTCACACTCCCTGCTCACTGACTGCTCCTGCACAGCAAAAGGCAGAGGAAGCACAAGTGAAGCCCTGAATCCAAAAGTACATCCTGCCCAAAGAGTGTGGGGCTGTGCAGACTTTTTCAAGTAAATTGAGGAATGAAGATAAAACAGCCACAGCAGGTAGGTGCTGCCTGCCAGAATGCCCCTCACCGCAGCAGAAAATGAAAGCTGAATTCGAGGTGCCAAGGTAAAACAGCTGAATTGTGCCTGCCACCAAGGCAGGGCACAGCAGGGAACAAAAAGGGAATATCTGCTAAAGGTGGCAGCTGTGGCAGCCCCAACAAAACAGGGAATTGGGGACTCCAGAGGAGCAACAAAGCCCAAACCATCATGGGAACAGGAATTACCAGCACTGCACCGCGCTGTTCTTTCCGAAACCCTTGTGGGTTGGAGAGGTTGTGGGAATGAGACATTCCCATCGATTCGCCAGTGAAGCAGAAAGACTCCAGACTTGGGAGTCAGCTTAAAGCTGATGCCAATAATTTATATCAGAGAAAAGAGCAAACTGCAGCAATTGCTTTTAAAATAAGCTGACTTCTCCTTCAAGTACAGATGAGGGTCAAAAGCCTCAAGGACAACAAGGGTGGCACTGTTCAATAAACCATGAGGCACCATCTGCTCGCTCTCACTCTGCTGAAACGTGTGACATCACTTCTGCTCTGGGGGAAACACGGAGGGATCAGAACTGCGAGTTCCAGGGTGCAAAGAGGGAGGGAACTCCACACCCAGTTCAGCTCAGGCACAGAACACTGGACAGGTTTCAACTTTTTGGCAGCCTCCCTCTACAGGCAGTGCCATGATCTCATGCTCTCTTAGACCACCTAGCACAAGGTTCCCTCTGCCTGGATGGAGCTGATGCCACTTTCTCAGATTTTTGGACTTCACTGATATTCATGCCACAAGATACAGAAAAACAGAGCTTTAAAACCGAGTTCTGTATCAAACAAGAACCCAGTTGCCTACTCTAAAAATCAGTCTGATTACAGGGCCTACTTTTTTGTCATAAAATATTAAGCAAATGAAAGGGTCTCTGATCAGTAAACAAAGTGAATTACACTAAAACCACAATGAACCAAAAAATTTCAAGTAGAACCTTTGGGGTTCTGCTTGGCTGGGAAGGTAGAGAAAGAGCAGCCCTTAGAATAGACAGAGCTGAAAATTCAGGCTTCATTTACAAGAATCCTTAAATAACTGACTGGTTCTTCCCTTATACTAATTTCAAAATTTTCAAAGCAACAGAAAATATGAGTTCCAGCAGTGTTAATCCCTTTCCAAAAATATACTTACCTTTTTTTTTTTTAAGCTAAATGTCCCAAATTCACAAGAGAAGGGCATGTCAGAAGCAAAAATGACCATCATGCAGGAAAGTGGTATTTGGGTCAAGTGAATGCACAGCTCAAAGCACCAAGCACTGATCTGTAAAAGGCTCTGAATGCTGCAGATACCCCAGGTACAGATGACAAAAGGAGCCACTAAAAGCTTGTCTTCCTCTCCCCAGTGCTCCCAGGCAAAGGATGTTTTGTATCAGCCTGTGTGTATAAAATCAGAGGGTGGAGCAGATGGTGCTGACTGATTTAAAGCAAAATTTCTATTTTAGTCAGCCACGCTACCAAAAATATACCTTCACTGCTGTTTTCTTGTAAGTATTACACTGAGAAACAATTTTATGACCCCAAGATTCCATTGCCAAGCTCTTTTGTCCTGTGAAAGATGCTGGTCTGGCTTTTAATCAATTTATTTAGCACACCTAAGAGTTCTCTAAGTGCTCTCTAGGCTACGTCAAAATTAGATCTAAAGCTGTGACACAATCAGGAGTTTAACACACATTTCCAGACAGGCTTTTCTGGAAGTTACTGACAGATATCCCAACCTTACCGTGGCTGTGACTTTATCCCAGTCCGTTACAAAAGCACGGAATCCTTCCCCAAAGAGCATCCCAGCTGTCCTGTGGCAAGCAAACAGCAAGGAAAGCAGGAGAGAAAGGGATTTCAAAGATTGAATTGATAAAATTTGAAGACAGATTTTCAGATCGTATTAAAGTTGTTAATCTTCTTCAGAACTAGTCAAAGCCAAAGGCTCACCTCAGAATTGGAACATGAACAAGCATGGAAAATACATTTATTGTCATCTGATGCCTACACCTGAGCTGGGATTAAGTGCAAAAAGCATCTGTCCTTAACATGGTATCAATTTACTTCTTTAATGCATTACTTACGCTGAAGTGAACTCTAAAGCTTTTTCTGTTCAAAATCTCAAAGGACCTAAAACTAACCAATTCCAAACCTAAACACTCACCCCTGTGGAGCCAAACTGCTTTGCACCTTTGTGGTGGATGTACTGAAAGAACTCGGATGTTCTGAAAGAACTGAGGGGACCTCAGTTACTGAGCTGCAGGACTAGGGGACAAGGCTTGAAATAATCTGTGAGGAAAATTTTATCACTGTAAATGTCCCTGGGTGCCATTCAGGTGACAATGTAGTGAGACAAGTGAGAATAGCTCACACAATGGTGCACAATTTCTCAGAGAACAAACCCCAGATTCTCCCACGTGTGGGAACACACTTGGAGCAGCACCAGAGGAACAAACCCGAGGTTCTCCCACGTGTGGGAACACCCTTGGAGAAACAGCAGGATGAAATTCCTCAGAGGAACAAACTCCAGGTACTCCCACATGTGAGGATACACTTGGAGAACCAGCAGGATAAAATTCCTCAGAGGAACAAAGCCCAGGCCCTCCCACAGGCTGGGACACACTTAGAGCAGCACCAGAGGAACAAACCCCAGGTTCTCCCACGTGTGGGAACACACTTGGAGAAACAGCAGGATGAAATTCCTCAGAGGAACAAACCCCAGGTTCTCCCAAATGTGGGAACACACTTGGAGCAGCACCAGAGGAACAAACCCCAGGTTTTCCCACACATGGGGACACACTTGGAGAAGCACCAGGCTGAAATTCCTCAGAGGAACAAACCCCAGGTTGTCCCACATGTGGGGATACACTTGGAGAAGCACCAGGCTGAGATTCCTCAGAGGAACAAACCCCAGGTTCTCCCAAATGTGGGCACACACTTGGAGCAGCACCAGGCTGAAATTCCTCAGAGGAATTAACCCCAGGTTCTCCCACAGGCTGGGACACACTGGGGAGAAACAGCAGGATAAAATTCCTCAGAGGAACAAACCTCAGGCTCTCCTAAATCTGGGGACACACTTGGAGCAGCACCAGAGGAATAAACCCCAGATTGTCCCACATGTGGGGACACACTTGGAGAAGCACCAGGCTGAAATTCCTCAGAGGAACAAACCCCAGGTTTTCACAAATGTGGGGACACACTTGGAGCAGCACCAGGCTGAAACTCCCCAGAGGAACAAAGCCCAGCTTTCCCAGCACTCTGGGCCAGAGGTGGAGAAGCCCCAGCCCCTCCTGCACGCACTTGAGGGACTCGAGCACGGTCTGGCGGTGCTCGGCGGCCTTGAGGCGGATCTGCTCGCGGATGATGTCGGCGTTCTCCCGCTCGGCCTTGGCGCGCGCCCGCGCCTCCGCCTCCACCCGCAGCATCTCGTTCTTGTGCCGCAGCTCCATCTCCTTCTCCACGGTAGCTTGGGTTAAAGGAAATGGCAAAGAGGTTTAAGTTTTTGGGTGGTTTGATGCCAGGGAGCAGGAAAATCCCTGGGGAGTCGCCATACAGCGTTTGGGAGAGAAGCGAAACGGAGCTGCCGGTCCCAAATGGGATTTTGGAAGTTTCATTACTTCAAACGTAGAGTTGTGTGAAAGGAGAATTAATGAGAAATGCAGGAGTAAAATCACCCAACTCTGCAGGGTTTCAGCCCTGGGCTGTTTTGTTCAGGCTACACTTCCCTCACTGGATGGCAGCACAGCTGTCCACAACTGCCACACATGACACAAATGTCCACACCTGAGCTCGGAGCACACCGGCCTCCCCATCCCGCTCAGTCCAACACAAACTGCCTTAGCATTTCTGAGATTTGCCCCCCAGTGGAGCTCCGCAAGCCCAGGAGTTCTGGCAATTCCCAACAACAAAAAGAAACTAAGCTAGTTTCACACTGCAGCTTTTTTGTTTTCTGCAGGAAACTGAACGGAGATGAGGTGACACAGATTCAACCACTCCTTTCAGATGATTTGTTTCTCTCCCCTCCTCCAAACTGGCTCTATTTTGGGTTATTCCAGTACAAAATCAGGATTTCAGTTATTCTATGAGGAGATGCTGACAGTTCTTCGGGAAATCCAGGAGTGACAGGGCGGATGTTAAGGAGAGCCCTTTCTAAAACCTTGGAAGCAACAGGTAATTTTAGCACTGCTGGGATTTACCTGCCCTTGCCGATCTGACATCAAACACAGCACGGACACAAAGATCAGCACAAGGCCTCCACAGGGCCTCCCACCCTCAGCAGCTGAACAAAACACTCACCTCGCCTCATGGCCTCCTGCTTCTGCACAGATTCCTCCTGCTTCCTCAGGTTTTCCTCATTGGCAAGTTGCTACAGGGAGAGATGACAGCAGAAGAGATGTTGTCAGAACTCCATCAAGCGTACACTTAAATGCTACAAATATTTTCAAAAATATTGCTCAGTGCAAAATATTGAAGTGCGTTTTCCTCTCCCCACCTCCCAGATTTATCCTCCAAATTCCAAGCTGCTGCCTCGTCCTGATGCCCAGCCCTTGATGTGCCAGGCCAGCACTGCTGATGCTGAGCAGATAACACAAATAAAGTGTGCCCAGCATCAGCCACCTGGCCAGCAGGACAGGGCACAGCTCCAGAGTATCTCTAGGATTTAGGAAGGCTCCCAGCCCATTCCCAGGTGGGTCAGAGCAGGAATCCAGCCCACCCTACCTGCTGTCGCATTTGCTCGTCGTAGCGCTGCCGTGCCAGTTTGTCCTGGTACTGGGCTCTCTTCAAAAGACAAAACAGAACTCAGAATACACACAATAGGCAGTTCAAAAACAGCTGGAAACAGCTGGTTTTTTTCCTCCTGAACCTCAGGGAAATGAGGCTCAGGAGGAAAAAAACCAAGTAAAACAAACAAAGTTATCCTGGATTTGAATGCGAACGGGGCAAGATATCCTCAGCCAGCACCAGAAAGTTCTCTGTGCTGAGAAATCTCTAGAGAGATTTAGAAATCTCTAAATCTGACTTCATTTTAAGGGATCACTGATGTCAAAACAAAGAGCGAGTGTTTCTTGGCCCAGAAAAGGAGACTTCAGTGGGAAAAACAAGGTTTTCATCTTATACACCACATTATCTGCACTGGTGACTGCAAGCAATAGAACTGTCAGGATGTGCTGATGGGTTCTGGTTTTGATAAAGATTTACTTGTTCCTCATTAATTCCTCTTATCAATTTTCCACTGTAACTCCAAATAAACCCAAGTTATCCCCACTGAACTGGAAGTGGGCTGAGGATCCACATCCAGCAGCAGGGAGGCCTCTGGATCAGGGGGTGACATCATTCTCTATTCCAGACACAGGGACAGCACACCAGCTTGGGAATTATCTCCCCAGCAACAGTAAAACACCATGGAATAAACCAAGATTGAGCTTGCTGTGGTTTCAAATAACCCCTGAGTTTGCTGTGAGTTCAAAGGATGCCCTGTGAGCAGCAGGAGGAGAAGAACCAAGCCCTGAGAGCAGCTGGGCATGCAGCTGCTTCCTGGGCCAGCCCTGCTCAAAGTCCAAACTCTGCCAGGGTGAAAGTGCCAAATAAACAGTTCTAGCAAACTCCCCCATTAGAATGAATCAATTCCCTCATCTCCTGTGTTCTTGGAGTAAGAAACCACCATAATTTAGCTTTTAACGTAAAGGCCAGCCTTTATTTCCCCTGTTTCAGGGTTATTGGCACGTCAGGGACTCAAGCTAAAACAAACCAGGAAGCACCAACACTGCTCACAACAACTCCGATCTGCATCACTTCTCCTCTTAAGATATTTTTCCTGTTTAATTCAGAAGAAATAGGGTTTCAAGATACTTAAGACTGAAATCCAAATAACTTCAGAGCTGTTTCACTGCCCAGGCTAACACACACAGTTGATAAACCAGTATTCCTCAACACCTCCCTGAAAAGCCCTTTCGGAAAATCCCAAAACACACAGCATGAGAGAAACTGCTACCACCAGTTCCTCTGGATGTTCAAGAACTTGGGAACAAAAGTCCAAGAGGACAAAAAATCCAGCTCAACATTACAAATCCAAGACAGAACAGGGGCTCAGCCTGTGAACACCCCCAGAGCTCTGGCTGCCCACAACCCCTTCACCCCGAAAAAGGGATAATTAATGAAAGGGATAATTAATGTATCATTGCCTTTTCTATAGGGGAGGATATAAACAAGGTCTCCCCTCACTTGGCTTCCCCCTCATTCCCTTACTGCTTGATGCTGTTTGGTTTCTTCATTGAGTGTTTTCCTCCTCTCCTCTGCCTGTACTCGGATCTGCTCATTCTTCAGCTGCTCTATGGCAGCTTCGTACTCCTGGGGAAATAATCAGAGAATTTCATCATCAGAAATTAACAGAGCATCCTGGAGAGAAGTCCTCCTGACAATTATAGTCCAAGAAATCCCTCTGGGATCAGAGTGGTACCCTTAAAAAATGACCATGGACACAAGAAACTTTAAAATACGATAATAAAATGATTGTAAGAAATATCATCATTAACCATTTCAGCATTAAATACAAATTAAAAAAAAATCCAGGAGACCAACCAACACCCAAACAATCCCTAAATTCCTTGATAAGAGAAACAGAAGTCTGTCCTTCACCCAGCTACTTTACAGTTCCCACAGAACCCCCTTGTCATTCCCCAAAACCAGAGTGATATTCCAGGAGCTACAAAACCATAAATGGCATGCAAGTCTTAATAAAGGCCACAAAAAAAAAGTGTCAGAATAGGCCAAAATAGCTGGGACTTCCAGAATTACTATTTCTTTTTTCTAAAGGCAAATAACTACAATTTGCTGAAGCTGAACAAAAAGGAAAACTTATCATCCTGTGCAGAGGAAAGATTTTAACTTTTGTCCCTCCCAAACCTGGCAGCTGCCTGAGGGGTTCCAACGTGAGGAATTCCAACTCACCTTCAGTTTGGCTTGCTGTTCCAGCTGCAAGGTCTGCTCCTGCATCTGGGCAAGGCTCAGAGCATCTTTTGCATGGCCTGGCAGGTGGGAAGAGATCATGGACAGTGAGAGGTTTTTTCTCAGCAAAGAAGATGCTCAGACTGTTCCATCCATCCTGTTCCAGCTGTGCCTGCCTGGAGCACAGCTCGGCAATGGCACTTTCAACCCTCCAGGGAATAAATGATTGTGAAACTTCTCAGCAGACCTGAGGGAAAGATCCAGCCAAGGCCAGGCTGGATGGGGCTGGAGCAATCTGGGGTAGTGGAAGGTCCCTGCCCATGGTGGGGTGGCACTGGATGGGCTTTAAAGTCCTTTCCAACCCAATCCAATGTGGGAATCTGTGATGTTGTGAAGATGCTCTGGTGTCTCCAAAACCCTGCAGGAAGCTCTCAGAGGTCACTGACTGGGCATGCTGATGCCGGGGCCTCAGGAGAGCAGGGCAGGAGCCAGAGGCTGCCCTGGCCAGGGGGGACCCGCCAGGACACGAGGTGTGGCGGCCTGGCTGAGGGTGAAGGGCCCCAGCAGGCCCATCTGCTCCGGCNGGAGGAGGGCGGGACGGGACCGCTGTGTGGGGGACGGAGCGCCGGGAGGGACAAACTGGGCGGGCGGCGCTTCCGCGTAGCAACGGGAGTGTGGGGCGTTGCTAAGGGCCGCGCGCGGCCTCGGAGTTATCCTGGGTTTATTTCCCTGGAAATCGGCCCGGGCCTGGGGTGATCCCGGGTTTCCCTGGAAATCAGCTCGGGCCTGGGGTG
>WBMY01002961.1:46511-66376 GCA_013397315.1 Donacobius atricapilla
TTGTGACTGGTCAGCCATTTTGTGACCATTTTGGGTCCACCTTGGGTGTGTAGCCCTGGCCAGGCCCTGTCCCACCCAAGGTGTATCCTAGAGGCCTTCCAATAAATATTTACTTTATTCTCTGGCTCTGTCCAGTCTCTGTTTCAGGTCAGCCTTTCCAAGGCATCAAGGGGTGCTCCTCTGTGACCCTGGGCACACCTGGCTGAAGAATTCCAGCTCACCTGGCTGAGGATGCCCTCTCACCTGGCTGAGGATGCACAGCTCACCTGGCTGAGGATGGGGGCTCATCTGTCTGAGATTTCCAGCTCACCTGACTGAGATTTCCCTCTCACCTGGGTGAGATTTCCCTCTCACCTGGCTGAGATTCCCTCTCACCTGGCTGCCTGCGCACGGCGCGGCAGAGTGTCCTGCCGGGCTGGCCGCCGTACACGGGCTGCACGCACACCGTGGCGGCGGTGCCGGGGGGCAGCCCGGTGAGCAGCACGCTGTGCACCTGCGGGGACACGCTCAGCACCGCGGAGCGACCGCTCCGCCGCCGGCAGCGCACCCGGTACCCCTGCACGGCGCCGCTGGCCGAGTCCCAGGAGGCTTTCAGGCTGTCGGGACCCGTCTCCTCGAAGCGCAGGTGCCTCACCTGGGAGCCCTCTGCGGAGAGAGAGGATCGGCGTTACTGCAGTGAGTCGAGTAGAATCTGTCATAAACAAAGCCTTAAAATGTTCCTGATGTTAATGATTTATTGTTCACGTTAGTGTTACTTGTTTCTACTGTTATAGGTAAAGATTCTCAATTTCTGTAATATGTTGTACCATTACAATAGGTTCCAACCCCCAGCCATTACCCTAAAAAGTTGTAAAGCCTTATGTTCACATCATTTGACATCCCCAGTTTATAAACCCTGTTGTTTCATGCCCCTGTGTTGCTCCCTATTGACGCAGTTCGTCACACACACTCACACTTCGATCAGAAGGCAGGAACTAAAACTCCACTTCATTTGAAAGTCTGACTCCATATATAGTATTTCTACAAAGGCCCGGACTAATCAGTCCTTAACTTTGTCCCAGCATAAAATCCTTTTTTTTTCATGCTGTCACACACTGGCCGCACCCTCAGCTCTGTCACCCCCTGACCTCCTCACTCTTGAGTCCTGATAAGAGCCAGACTTTGCCTCCTGCAGTATCTTCACTTCCTCAGAGCACAAATTTCTGCTCATTAACTTCTTAACTTCATCAAGTTCTGCCCCTCTGGTGCCAAATCACCCCAAGGAAGAGGCACAGAGGAGTCAGGAGGGAAAGGCACTTTTCTTTAGGGAGGTTCCTGGATCCGCAGGGGCACCAGCAGCTGGGCCATGCCCCATTAACATTGGGGGTGTGATCCTCTTTCAGCCCTTACACATCTGCTGCATCCCAATGGCACATCCAGAGCTGCTCGTGTGTTGTGACAGGTTAAAGAATTATCAAAAAAAGGCCTCACAAAATCAGGCCTGCTCTGCTAAATTGCCAAAGTTAGCCCGTCACTTCTAAGTAATTTGCAAGTTCCCACTCCAAAACAATCTTGGTATGAGAATTCATTAGTACAACGACCTATTATTGGGTTGAAAAACAAATGCACCTGCAATAACAAGGGATTTGTCCCGTGAGAATCAGTAAAGAAAACATGTAAACAATCCAAGAATAGAGAGATTTGATGGACAAGTAGAATACCTTTTACTAACCAACAGAGGAATTGGCAAGAAAGCTATTAACCAATTAAAGTCGCACTCGAGGTCTGTAAAAACTGTATAAAATGAGTTGTGATAATAAAGAATGGGCTTTGATAATGGAGTCTTGGCTAAAATATTGCAACACTCATGCAACTCTCCCCCGTATCCCACCCCAGGGACTGGACTCACTGAGTCCTCTGGCTTCACCTGGCGGCAGGTGACCCCTCTGGGGACACCCCAGGGCCTCCTTGTGCTGCCACTTCCCCTGGCTCACCTTCCTGGGTGCAGGCCTTGGCCGACAGGGATTTCTCCTTCCCAGACCTATAGATTGCAGTCACTGTCACCAGGTAGGTGGTGTTGGGTGCCAGGTGCTCCACCGCGGTGCTGTTGTGCCTCCCATCCACCTGCAGCACCTTCACTGAGTTCCCGGGGAGCGGCCCGTAGAGGACCTGGTAGCTGGCCACGCTGTCCAGCACAGGAGCCCAGCTCACGTGGAAGCTGTGAGGCCCGGACTCCGAGATGAGGACCTGAACTGGGCTGATTTCCTCTGGAAGCAATGGAAAGAGATGTGGGTGAGGATTTAATGAGCATTACTGACCTGCACCGAATTGGGCTTCAAGGGTGTGGAATTAAAGGCAGCCCAGCAAGCAGATGTTGATACTCATCACACAGCTCAGCTCTTGGGCTTTCTCTGCCTGGGCAGAACAACTCAGCCAGAGCTGTTCTTGCAGGCAGAAAATTAATATTGTGTACGAGTCCACCCGACTTTGCCACCCCTGCCCAGGTTTTCAGTTTGCCACCTTCCTGCAGGGGCTGCTCCCCAGCAGAAATCTGAGTCCCTTTCTGCTCCCTGCTCCCTCCCAAACAGAGATTTCCCTTAGGTCATTCCAGCATCCTCTCCCTCCAGCTCCAGCCTCAGGCAGGAGACAGGGGTCACCTCCTTGTCCCCAGGCAGGGGCTGTGCCCAAGCCATGCCCATTTTACCTGCCAGCGTCGTGACCCACGTAGTCTGGGGAGGGAAGTAGTGCACGTTGGATTCCGGAATCAGAGCCACGTCGTACGTGGTTTCTGGTGCAAGGTCGCTGAGCACGAGGCTGGTGTGAGCCCCAGACACCTGCTGGGTCCTCTTCCTGGCTGGCTCCGCTCTCGGGGCATATTCCAGGCTGTAGTAGCCAGTTTCCTGGGACAGCAGCTTGGGCCACGTCAGGCGGAAGCTGCTGGAGGTGACGTCCGTGGCGTGGAGCCGGTTGGCTTGGATGACATCTGTGAGAGGGACAGGGGCAGAAATCACTGCTGACATCAATCCCCAGGGCAAGGAGCACCTGCAGTGCCAGCCCGGCTGGGTGGGAGATGCAGCTGCATGCCTCAAGTCACCGAGGTGTGGAAATCGCCAACTGGTGAAACCAAACCAAACCATTTTCATTCTTAATTTCCAAGCAACCTTTTAGCACGTTCCCTTTTTGTTTTTTTCCCCAATTTTGTTCCGGGACCAACCAAACATAAGGCAATAAATCTTTTTGTTTGCATTCGACTCTGCAAATTTGAGTCTCTTTCGATTCTCTTAAAAATTCTTTTCTACATTCCTCCCTAAGAATAGGAAGACGGGGGCTGTTTTCTTCTACGTGGCCAACTGCAACCAAAAATTCAGTGGCTTTTTACTTACTTTGGGGATTCTAAACCATAACATGGTGCACACCACGCTTGTGCCAGTAGAGCTCTATGACACCAACGATTCCCACACTTTTTACATTGGCACACGAATTCCTGCGCATTTGTACGTGAATTGTACATGAACTGTACGTGAATTCCTGTACGTGAAGCAGCCCGGAGTGTGAAGAACTCCTTTTCCTCCCTGCCCTCTGCCAGTGCCCGGTGGCCAGGAGGAAGGGGCAGCAAGTGGGGCCTGCCCAGCACTGCTGAGCCAGCTGGAGCTCACCCCAGCTGAGGTCACTCCCTGCAGGGCTTCACAGAGCTCCCTTGTTCGGTGACATTCAGCACTCAGAGCCCTCTTGTGCCACCTCACCTCGCCCTGCCCCTGCACGGAGCCTTCTCTCGGAGGCTCCTGCTACCGTGGTGTTCCAGACCCCAAAAGCCAGGCACAAACACCTCTTGTGATGCTGGGCAGCTCCCCTGGCTCCCTCTGCTGCTTGACCCTTCTGACATGCCCGGCCTTCCAAGCCCATTTTGGGCAGAATTCCACTGGTCTGTGGTCTTCCAGAGGGGCAGAAACACACAGGACTTTGTTTGTAGCTCCGGGGAAGTGAGATAGGAAGACATGGAGATGTTCCTCTGTTTGTAAAGGATTTTTAAGAGCTCCCTGAGCCTTGAAGTGCTCCTAAATCCTTATAAAAGAGCCTTGCAGCTCGTGCTCAAAGACTACCAGAGCACTCTAGGTAGTTCTCACTGGCTCTTCATTTCACAGAGGTAAAGGGAGGCACAAAACTCCCCCAAAACCTGCGGGATGGGGTTTGCTTTGCACTCCCAGACTCGTCCTGTAGCTGGGAGAGGATCAGCTCTCCTCCTCCGAGCTGCTCCGAGGCCCTGCCAACTTCCCCGTACCAAATAAAACAGCCTCAGTTTTTCCTCTGAGCTGTTCCCTGGCTCTCCCAGGCAGGCAGGAACACTTCCCTGCTCCGTGCCCTGCCCATCCCATCCCATCCCATCCCATCCCATCCCATCCCAGCCCTCCACCCACTCGGAGGCTGGGAGGCAGGATCAGGAGTCCTGGGGCACTGCACCCTTCTGTGAGCCCCACAGACACCAGGGGCCAAGCCACGAAGGAACAGGGAACACAGGAAAGGCCTCAGTCCTGCCAAAAATCCTGCCAAAAGCTCAGGGAATGGAAATAAGTGAGCTTGGAGGCAGGGGCACTGTGAATAAAGGGGGCAGACGAAGGGACAGGGGACAGGAAGCCCACAGCAAACTGCTCTGCCCCTTGTCGCCAGACCCCAGATGCCTTCAGCATGTAAAGAGGGCGATAAACCACAGGAAATAAATGTGCACAGTGTGTTTCCCAGCCCCTCTGTTCCCAGAGGGAGGCAGCAAGTTAATACCCGGTGCTGGACCCAGTGCCAGGCTAGCGACACTCAGCTGGGGACACACTTTCCCTCCACCTCCTGCCCCTTGGGGACTCCAAACGCCACTCTGCAGCCACGAGTTTGCTGGCATCCCCGTGAGCCCTGGAGAGATGGGGATCAGGAATGCTGCTGGTTTCATGATGAGGGTAAGGAATGCCGCCAGGCAGGAGAACCTGTCCTGGTCTGGGTCTGTGACCCCGAGGAGCTGCAGTGGAGATTTGGGACATTTTTCTCCTTCCCGGGTCTATTTCCCTGCTTTGATATGGATGGGGAAAGGTTCTGATTCTGCGAAGGGGGGGACCTGTCCATCTCCAGGGTGGACATTCAGGCTCTGAGATCATTCCCTGAGCCCACCTGCTTGGACTCAGCACCAGGTGAGACCACCGGAGCGCTCCATGCTCGAAGCCCTCGCTGCTGCAGGAGTTACCCAGGAGCTGGCTGTGGGTCAGGAATGAGCACACGTGGGACGTGGCGATGCTGGGGGCCTGCCGGGCATGCAGGCTCCTGCAAAGCTGGGCCCAGGACCCGGTGCCAAAGGCTGGAAGGAGTCAGCAGCCTCAGCTCAGCGGGGCCGAGCCCAGAGCAAGCGGCTGCAGGCACGGGAGCTGGTGTCACCACGGAGGAATGCCTCGGTTTCACAACGCTGGGGGGTCCTTCCCCAGAAGCAGAGCAGCAAATGCCACATTCTGAGCACGATGCACCATGTAATATATGATTTAGAATAAATTCATGCTAAGGGCTGAAACTACAGTGTCTTTTAATGGAAACCAAGTAACGGGGAAGAGCAAAATGCACCAGGTGATAAGAGGAAAGGTATTCGCTACCAGAGATGAATTCCTGTCTTGAAAGGGGGGTATTTCAGAGAATTATTTTGTCTGGTGAAACCCCAGCATTATGCATTAAATGATAAGATAAATATTCGTTGCCAAAAAAAGATATTCCAGGGGATTATCGTTTAACAGGATCCCAGCAAGAACAAAATTCCGGGAACACTCTTTGTCTGGGGAGGCCACAAGAAAGAAAGTGCATTAATATGTGAAAAAACCCACAAGATCAGTGAGAGGAAGCAGGAAGAACCCCCCGATATGTTGCGAAGTCTGAAAATAGTATAAAAAAGACCCTGTGGTGACAGTATTTCATGAACTACAGGGATACGGAGGGGTCCCAACCCGGTTCACCCAGCACCAATTGTCCAGCTCAGCGCTGATTCCCTTGTGGCTTTTTCCAATTTTACTTCGATTATTTAATAAATCCCTTTGATCATTAAATTGGCCGATCCATTTATGACACACCAGAAGGAGCCTGAGCCCCTCCGCAGCCTGAGAACCTTCCCTTCCCGCCGGGAAGGGCGGAGGTGCCTGCCAGGAGCCCGCTGTGGCACAGCTAGGCTGGCTGGGAGCTGCCTCCTCACAGCTCCTGCGTGTGCCAAGGAGGAAAAACGGGCGGTGGGCACTCCCAGCCAGGCACAGCCCCTGTCCTGCACCCCTGTGTCGCCCTGATGTTTTCAGCCTTCTCTTCTGTTTCACAGTTTCATGGTTTGGGCTCTTTCTCACGCTCTGGGCTGTAAACACTGGCCAATGTTATTGTAGTTTCAAGGAAAGTTTTCATTCTTTGTTTTAGAGCTATGGACAGCTGATGGACAGTTGTCTTGACCAACGGGATGGGGAGAGGTGCCAACCTTCTCCCCCAATCCCTGGCCTTTGCAGAAATACTATAAATGGAGTCAGATTCTTTTAAATAAACTTAGTTTGAGTTCATGCCCTCTGGTCAAAGTGTGTGTGCTTGTGTGTGTGTGACGAACTGCGTCGCCCCTCCACGGAGCTGCAGCAGCGCTGGGGCTGTTTCAGGCCCAGCACATCTCTCTCCCTGTGGAGATTGAGGCTTCCCAGCCCACCCGAGGCAGCAGCAGCTGGGCAGGACCTCCGTGTTGGGGTATCTGCGGAGCAGGCAGGGAACACCCCATTCCTGGAAGGGAGATGGAAGGAGGAGAGCAGCTCTTGACAAAGCTTGTCTGTGCCTCTACAAAAGCCTCCACTGTTTTGTTTTTTAACGGTAGCAGGAGATGAAGATAAGAGAGCAGTGGTAATTAAACCAGTCTGGGCCATTCCAGGGTTTGGAAAGCTCCAATTCCTGCCTGCCAAGGATCCTTGTCTGTCCCTGCTATCCCAGGAGGAGGGCTGCCTCCTCCAGGCAGGGAACAGTGGGCTTACGTGGCTTTATTAGGGTGAAAGTGGCTTAATAAAGGTGAATAAAGCCACTTAAGTGGCTTTTTTAAGGTGAAATCAGGTGATGTGAGAAATTTCTGGCACTTTGCAACCCCTGGATTCAGGCTGGAATCTCACCTTCCATTAAAATCCCAGCCCAGCAGGTTTTAGGTCTGCTGGATGCACAGGATGCTGCCCTCAGGCACAGCAGTTGTGACCTCTGCAGGTTTTGTGACCTCCTGTGCTGCAGATTTCCAACTTTTGGGATGCTGTTTTTGTATAACCTGGACTCAGGATGCTCCAGAAAATAAATAAGCCCTGAATCGAAATACCTGGAGGTCTGTGGGGTGGCTGGGACAAGGGGGAGGGCTGTTGGTGCTGCCCAATTCTCACACGGGAGAGAATTGGGTGTTTGGGGGAGAACACAGTCCAAGAGAGTGGTTCGTTAAATGATTGTGATTGGAAACAGGAAGGAATTGCTACACACAGAGGATTCTGTGGAAAGGGTTACTGAAGCCAGCTCCAAGCCACCTCACACAGCAGAAGTCCAAAAAGGAATGAAACCAGGGGTTCCAATGGAGGAAGAACCTCCAGAAAATTCTGTGGCGACTCTGCAAAGTCGCAGTAACTCCCTCAGCATTCCAAACAGATCAGGAGGCATCTGGGAGGCTGAGACAGACCCCAGGGGCGGTTGGCAGTGCCCCTGCCTTCCAAAGCCTGTCCTGAGGGCCAGATCACGGAATTTCATCTCCTCAGAGCCTTTCCTGGGTGCTCTAAAACCCTGGAGTGGTGAAAACTCCAACCTGCTGCCTGCTCCCTCTGCCAGCAGCCACCGCGAGCCCGTGAGGAGAAGAGAGGTGGCACTTGGCCTCATGAGCCCAGCGAGGCAGGGCTGGGCTCTTCTTCCACAGGTTGTGCTGGCCAAGTCAGGCCATGGATCTGGCAGATGTGGAGCTTGTTAGGACAGGAGATTCATGGAACAAAAAACATTCCTTCCCTACAGCCTCAATGCTGACAGAAGGCACCGTCCTCAATTGTATTTTGTAAGAGAGCAACTGCAGGAGTTGGAGGTCTCAGCCCTTTTGGTGGTGTATTTAGGGGGTCAGATCTATCCTAGACAGGAGTTGGAGAGATCTGACAGGATCAAATCCTTGCCAGGGACACACAGCCCATTTTGGATGTGTTCAACACGTCTGTGCTCCTCCCTCAGCTGGCACGGAGACAGACAACGTTTGAGAGGGGGAAAAAAAATCACCCTGAGCGTGAAAATCAACTCAAGTGGCTCAGGCACTTTGTGCCCACAATCAGCAGCCTCTTGCTGAGGTGAAATCATTCCTGTATGGGAAACCTTTGGTGAACAGCCTGTGCAGGTGGGGGCATTTTCCTGCTCTGCCTGGGCTGTGCAGATGCCTGACCTGCATGACTCATTCCAAAGACTTGTGGGGTTTTAAGGAATTCAGATATTTTGCTGCCCAAGTTCCTCATTCCCAGCTGAACTCCTCACAAACACAAGTTCATCTCGCTGAGGGGAATTTGTCCCGCTCAATCCAAGGGGAATATATTTGTCCCAGACCTCCCAGAAGCCTTGGTTTATACTTGGATCTCTAGCGCGGTGGGCAAACCTCTGCAGTTTGCCAGGACAGCATTTTTGGGCCAGGATGACCTTGAGATTTGGGGGATTCTCCCACTGCTCTAGAAGGACCCAAAGCTGGCCTGTCCTTCCTTTCTAGTGCAGCTAACAGGCAATTTGCAAGTTTCCATATGAAGCTGTTTTGAGAATGAGAAGTTCCTTTAACACAACAATCTATTCTAAAAAAAAAATGCACCTGTAATAACAAGGGATCTGTCCCATTGGAATCAATAAATAAAACATGTAAACAATCCAAGAATAGAGAGATTTGTTGGACAGCTAGAATACCTTTTACTAACCAATAGAATAATTAACAAGAAAGCCATTAACTGATTAGAAGTTGCCCAGAAGGTTTGTAAAAGCACTATAAAAGACAGCATGCTGCCATAGTAAAGAACCTTTTAAATAAAGAAGATTTTACTGCGTCACTCTATATGTCATGTGAGCCCCAACAACAACACACTGCCTGTTGGAACCCTGAGAATTTCAGACTTTCTGTGCTGGCAGGCACTGAGCCCCAAGAGAACTCTGCACTGACCTGAGGCCGTGGAGAAGGATTCCAAAACTGAGTGACAGCGCTGGGATTGTGGGTGTGGAGTTAAATAGAAGTGTGTGATAGCACAGGGTGCAAAACTCAGAGTTTAAGGCTTTAGAATACAGTAATAGATGTAAAGCAAGATGGAGGATTTAGGGCAGAGACCAATCCTTGTTTTCCACCTTCTTCTCCATGGGTTTGGGTGTTTTGTAATTGGGTAGAAAAATCCACATTGCAGGCCACAGGTGGTTGGTCATTGGGTTAAAAGTAAAAATAATTCAGGTGTCATTTCTTAATTGGACAGTTTGTTCTTAAACGGCCTTGGAGAGAGAGAGATACAGAGCCATTTTTCATTTTGTTAGCTAGAACTCACAGCTTGTGAGACTAATGTCATCGTAGGACATGAAAATAGATTGATTCCATATAGTTGTCAGCAGAGAAAGAAGGTTTTATTTATAATTCTAACAGTTTCTTTTATAGTATGTTGTGCTAAAAAGGTCTATTATTGCTCCATGGCACTGACACTGCTCTCCATTGGTTCAGGAATAGGAAACAACCCCTGGGGACAGTTGTTCTGGCAAAGGGAACACTGTTTGCTGAGCCTGTGCTGAGAAACGCAGAGAGATGTTTTGAAAAGAGAAAACTGTTGGCAGCTTTCCCTTGGGAAAGGAGCCAGCAGTGGTTAACAGGATAAAATTCAGGCTCAGAAATGTCGAGCCCAGGCTGTAACACAGATAAGAATTAATAAACATCTGAGCCCAAACACGAAAACTGCATCTCTCGAGCGTTTAATCCCGGCTCAGACAGAACAGAAGATAAAAAAGCTGTAACTGCCCACCCCACAGAGCCAAACCCGCCCTCTGCCCTGCCGCCACGCCAGCCTACCTAGGATGCCATCCCTGAGCTCCTTGGTGATGATGGGCAGGTCGTCCACGTCCACAAAGTGCAGGTGTTTGTCCGAGGGCTGGCTGGCGGCGGCCGAGAGCTCCAGGAAGTTGCTGCGGCCGGTGCTGACGATGAACACGGTCGCCCCCATGTCCTTCAGCACCTGCATGGGCTCGGAGATGTCGTCCGTGGAGAAGCCGTCCGTCACCCACACCAGCACCTTGGGCACGTCTGGCCGGGCGCCGGCCTCGCCGCTGAAGAGCTTCTCCTTGGCGTAGGACAGCGCTCGGCCCGTGTTGGTGTCACCCATGAGCTGCCGCGTGTCGCTGATGGCTTTCCTCAGGCTGCTGCTGGTCAGGTACTGGTCGAAGGGGAACTCCATGGTGGGCGTGGTGCTGATGTGGATGACGCTGGTCTGGACGTCCCTGGGGCCGAAGGTGAAAGGGTGCAAAAGGTCCCACATGAATTCCTTCACCTTGGAGAACTCATAGTGGGAGACGCTGGCAGAGCTGTCCAGCAGGAAGAGGAGGTCCCCCTCGGTGTTGGAGATCGATGGCTGGGGGCCTGGCAGGGCAGACAGGAGGAACAGCATTAGCGGAGTGGTGTGAAGCCAAAACCTGCACAGGCACCTGCAGGGCAAGCTGGGTCACCTTGTGGCAAATGCCAGGATTCAGGGAGAGGTGCTGGCTGAGATGGCAGAGGCACAACGATCTCCTGGAACTACAGGAGGGAGCAGGCAGAGCATTCAGAAATGGAGAGAGTTAAAGTGCCCAAGGAGTGACTATTTATGAGGGCATGGAGTGACAGGGCGAGGGGGGATGGCTTCAAACTGACAGGGAGGAGGCTTGGATGGGATATTGGGAAGGGATTCCTGTGAGGGTGGGCAGGCCCTGGCACAGAGTGCCAGAGAAGCTGAGGCTACCCCTGGATTCCTGGAGGTGCCCCAGGCCAGGCTGGATGGGGCTGGGAGCAGCCTGGGATAGTGGAAGGTGTCCCTGCCCATGGCAGGGGATGGGATTTGAGGTCCCTGGCATCCCTGCCCATGACAGAGGGTGAGATGGGGTGGGATTGGAGGTCCCTGGTGTCCCTGCCCATGGCAAGGGGTGGGATGGGATGGGATTTGAGGTCCCTGGTGTCCCTGCCCGTGGCAGGGGGTGGAATGAGATGGGATTTGAGGTCCCTCCCAACCCCAACCGTTCCCTGATTCTGCCCAGGCTGGAGAGACCTGCACCCCAGCTGGATCCCAGCCAGCACCGTGTGACCCAGCACAGCTCACCCCGTGCCACAAGCACTGCCCTGCAGTGCCCTGGAGCTCAGAGCCGGGCACAAAACCAAAGTGAAGTCCAGGAATCACCACATCAGCCAGCAGGGCTGAACTGTGACCCCACAGGTCCCTGGCACTGGATCCCACAACTCCCAGTGGCATTCCAGCAGGGCTTTGGGTCGTGCTGCTGGCTGCACAAAGCAAGGCAAACCACAGCNCCCAAGGCCAGGCTGGATGGGGCTGGGAGCAGCCTGGGATAGTGGAAGGTGTCCCTTGTCCCTGCCCATGGCAGGGGATGGGATTTGAGGTCCCTGGCATCCCTGCCCATGACAGAGGGTGAGATGGGGTGGGATTGGAGGTCCCTGGTGTCCCTGCCCATGGCAAGGGGTGGGATGGGATGGGATTTGAGGTCCCTCCCAACCCCAACCGTTCCCTGATTCTGCCCAGGCTGGAGAGACCTGCACCCCAGCTGGATCCCAGCCAGCACCGTGTGACCCAGCACAGCTCACCCCGTGCCACAAGCACTGCCCTGCAGTGCCCTGGAGCTCAGAGCCGGGCACAAAACCAAAGTGAAGTCCAGGAATCACCACATCAGCCAGCAGGGCTGAACTGTGACCCCACAGGTCCCTGGCACTGGATCCCAGAACTCCCAGTGGCGTTCCAGCAGGGCTTTGGGTCGTGCTGCTGGCTGCACAAAGCAAGGCAAACCACAGCTCTGAGCTCTCCCCTCTGCTGGAAGGAGCACAAGCCGCCGGTTTGGCTGGCAGGAAACAGGGAGAGATCTTGGCAGCATGGGGTTGTTCTTCCCCTCTGCTCCTCTCCGCTTGGAGAAGTGTCCCTCGCTTCCCAAGCATTGCAACAAGCAGCTGGAAAAGCATCAGGCCCTGGCAGGGCAGGGGTCAATGGCCAAAGGACGTTCTTGCAGCTGTAAACAACAGGGTCATGTGCACAAACACTGGGAGGGGAACTGGGAATTCACCTCGAGGGAGCAGAAATCCCACTGCTGCCACAGCTCCCTGCATGGGGAAGAGCTGGGTGAGCACCAGTGTGAAACCCCAAAGAGCAGAGGGGAGTCACAGCCGCGTCCTTTAGAGTGAAACCCCAAAGAGCAGAGGGGAGTCACAGCTCTGTCCTTTAGTGTGAAACCCCAAAGAGCAGAGGGGAGTCACAGCCACGTCCTTTAGTGTGAAACCCCAAAGAGCAGAGGGGAGTCACAGCCGTGTCTCTTTGTCTGTACCCTGCAGCTCTGGGGCACCAAGAGAGCTGGGCATCACATTCCCAATCCCTTAAACGCTGTTTTTTCCCATCACTCATTGCTGTGTTAATTAGGAAGAGCCCTAGTCCGACACCATCGGGTTCTGCCTTGGTTAAAAACAACTGGCTAACAAAACCAGCAGCTAAACCCACCGGTGGGCCGGGGTGTGTTTTGGAGCTAAAGAAACCCTCTGTGGGTCAAGCAGAAGGCTTCTCCTTCCTTCAAACACCATCCCAATCTGTAACACTCGGTCCTGTATGAGATGCGAACAAATTCCTCCTATCCAGCAGGAAAAATCCGTTTAAAAAATCGAGACCAAAAAAAAAAATCTCCCTCCATCAGGAGCGTGGCAATTCTCAGAAAGCGACCAGACACCGCATCGTCCCTCCCTGCAGGTCCAGGCTTTCAATTCCCTCATCCTTCCTCCTGCTCCTTGTCCCGCATCCAGTACAAACATGCCATCCGTGCCAGAGGTGGGGCTGCCGAGGTTGGTTACCAGCAAATCCCTGCTGACGCAGGCAGCCGCTGTTTGCAGGCATTTCCCTCGCTTTAAACGCCTTGGGCGAGGCGCCAGACGAGGATTCCTCGCTTTTCAGGGGGGATTTGGGAGGGAGAGGGGCATCGCTGAGCACCTCCCTGCCTCCTGAGCTGCCGGGGGCAGCTGTGGATCTCCTCACTCGGCAGGGTCCTGTTTCCCTCCCCACGCCACAGCCGGTCACTGCTCCGGGCTCTGAAGCGTTTGGAAGGGCTCGATGTGGGAGCAGGACGTCACTATGGGAACACAACGCTGCCTGCTGGCTTTTCCAGGAGGAAAACATCTGGCCAGCCTTCCCCGCGATGCTGACAGGAGACATCCGCTCGAGGAGCTCCCCACGCTCTCCACTGGGAGCTGAACACGCTCCACACGCCTGATTTACACGGGCTTGGAGCTCGTGGGGCTCAGTTACAGCCAGGAAGGATCGTGTCCTGTCTGGGCTAACTGCGTTTGACATCCCACGTTTGTCTTCTCTCACTGCTTGGCCACGCAAGGAAAAAAAAAATAAAAGTTCTGCAGTGAGAGGGAAGGCAGGGGGAGGTGAGGAACACGGGCTGAGCTTCCCTGTGGCCCCTCTGGATCGCAGTGAGAGGCAGGAGGAGGAAGGCACCACCTCTCCCTGGCAGAGAATTCTCCCCTCGAGCCTCCCAGGAGGGGTTTTACCCTTCAAACCACGCCAGAGGCCCCGTGGGAGATGGGGAGGTCACCTGGGTGAAGAAGGGCTGACATCCACCAAGCACAAAATGCTTGTGGGGTTAAAAGGCTTTGGAGGTTCCAGCTCATCTGTGGCACAGAATTTAGGATGAGAAATGGCCCTT
This sequence comes from Donacobius atricapilla, assembly GCA_013397315.1. Lineage (NCBI taxonomy): Eukaryota > Metazoa > Chordata > Aves > Passeriformes > Mimidae > Donacobius > Donacobius atricapilla. The sequence continues at coordinate 60,414 of WBMY01002961.1, forward strand.
CAGACAAATCCCAGCAGCAGGAGGGGAGCTGCGCTGCCATCTCCCATGATCTTTCCACGAGTTTCACTCTCTCTGCTGTTTTATCAGCAGTTCTGGGATCATGGAATTGTGCCGGTGCTTCAGAGGTCAATGAGTGCAGGGTGCCCCACAAAGTGTGCACGGATGGGCCATGTCTTTATTTTTCACTCACGACAGCAACACCTCCATCATTTTCTGCCAATGCCAGCCCGGGAAACGACAATCAAATTCCATTTATCCAAGCTCAAACCATCAAAAGGCTGTGCTGTCCATGGATGCAGCCGAGATCTGAATCTGGACCCAAGGAGGGAAGGGAACTGGTCATGGTCTGCCTTGACTTTGTGCAGGAATCCAAAACCCATTGTCCAAAAAAACCCAGTACCCATTATCCAAAACAATCCAAAATCCATTGTCCAGAACAATCCAAAACCCATTGTCCAGAACAATCCAGGTCCAGAACAATCCAGTACCCAATGTCCAGAACAATCCAAAACCCATTGTCCAGAACAGAACAATCCAAAATCCATTGTCCAGAACAATCCAGGTCCAGAACAATCCAGTACCCAATGTCCAGAACAATCCAAAACCCATTGTCCTGAACAATCCAGGTCCAGAACCATCCAAAACCCATTGTCTAGAACAATCCAAAACCCATTGTCCAGAACAATCCAAAACTCATTGTCCAGAACCAGAATAATCCAAAATCCATTGTCCAGAACAATCCAGGTCCAGAACAATCCAGGACCCATTATCCAGAACAATCTAAAATCCATTGTCCAGACCAATCCAGTCATTCCTGAGCGTGTGGAAGCACCAGGGGCCACCCAGCAGCTTCCTCACTTTGCCCACTGCAGCAGAGCCACAGTCAGTCACACTCAAACCCCAAGGAAAGGGCGTTCTGGGCACACATCCCAAAGTGTTCCTGCCCCTGTGCTGGGTGGCACAGCATCACTGCACCTCTGGACAAGGCACCAGGAGCTGTGCCAGGCTGGGATGGGCATCTCCTGCCCAGAGGGGTCGTGTTCTCTGAGGGGAGAGGCCAAAGGCAACTCCAACATCACTAGCACGGCTCATTTCTAACACAGCCCATCTCTAACACAGCTCATTTCTAACAGTTCATCTCTAACACAGCCCATCTCTATCACAGCCCATCTCTAACTCGCTCTGCCTCTGGAGCAGGGCACAGCCCCTCTGGAATGCCGCGGCTGGATTTGTCACACGCCCTGAAGGTCTGAGCATTNCATTTCTAAACAATTCATTTCTAACACAGCCCATCTCTATCACAGCCCATCTCTAACTCGCTCTGCCTCTGGAGCAGGGCACAGCCCCTCTGGAATGCCGCGGCTGGATTTGTCACACGCCCTGAAGGTCTGAGCATTGTTCAGAGCCTGCGTTGGGAAAATGCCACACTGGAAAATGCCACACGCTCCGCGGGCAGCAGGACGGCAGGACAATGGGAATTGCTGCTGTCTGGAGCTGGAGCGCTGGGACAACGCCAGGAGCTGCTGCAGCATTCCTGCCCAGGCAGGGCAGAATGAGGGGCAGAACCAGCACCCCGAGAAGGGTCTGAGCCCCAGCTGGGACACTGAAGGACACAGCCAGAACCCTGAGAGGGGTCTGAGCCCCAGCTGGGACACTGGGGGACAGAGCCAGAACCCCGAGAGGGACCTGAGCCCCAGCTGGGACACTGAGGGGTCTGAGCCCCAGCTGGGACACTGAGGGCCAGATCCATCACCCCGAGAGGGATCTGAGCCCCAGCTGGGACACTGAGGGACAGATCCAGCACCCTGAGAGGGACCTGAGCCCTAGCTGGGTCACTGAGGGACCTGAGCCCCAGCTGGGACACTGGGGGACAGATCCATCACCCCGAGAGGGATCTGAGCCCCAGGCACGGCCTCTCTGCGTGCCAGCAGCACGGTCAGACCCCCGCAGTCCGGGCTGCTCTGTCTGAGGAGCTCCTGGCCAGGCAGACACGAGCTTCCCTCTCGTTTCCCGCCGGGCTGCAGTTCCCAGGTGCAGCGAAAACCAAACACAACCATCCCTGCGGCCCCTGCACCCTCCCCACTCGTGAGCACGGGGCAGGACAACATGAATTGCAGCGGCTGAGCCACCGCGGCGTGGGGTGAGTCCCTGCCCGGCCTCCAGCACGGAGACATCCGTGCCCTGCAGTCTCTTTCCCCGCTGAAGGCTCTGCAGGACTGACCCATTATCATTTTCCATCGGCAGTACCCAAGAGAAAGCGCTTTAAAGCGGAGCTGCAATGATTGAATTACAGAGATCAGCCAGAGAACGCGGTGTTAATCACTGGCTGGCTTCTCTCAGTGCCCGTCCTCCAGTCCACAGCGAGGAGCGAGGACTTTTCCATATGATCACCCTTAACTCCGCAAATTTCTGGAACAATTTCCTCTTCCCCACCGGCAGCAAACGCGACAAAATTACTTTCTAAGCGGCAGTTGCGGACGGGTGGGTTTGATCCTTTCTTGTAACACCTCAAGCGGCGCCGTAAGCCTCAGCTTTTACCGTGAAAAGGGTTCGCGAGGAGCTCTGAGGGGCAGGAGGAGTGAAACGGGGCAAAGCCCCGCCGGAACGCCTTTGCCCTGGCAGGCACTCACCTGGCTCAGGTGCGTCCCGTCCCGCAGCGAAGCGCAGCCACAGCCCCAGGGGGAGCAGCGCCTTGGCCAACATCGCAGAGCCCGCTCGCGGCCAAACCACCCGAAATGCAGCGCCTGGGCTCTGTGGAGGCAGAGCAAAAGCCTGAGGTCAGTCATGGTCCGGCTGCACCGGAGCCCAGCGCGACCCCGCTCCCATGCCTTGAGCTCTCCGCTCCTCGCCGCGCAAACTTTCGCTGGGCTGTGGTTCCAGCTCTGGCTCCTGGAGGCGATTTTCCTTCCTCCCCCTCCCCTCGCCACCCCGACTCCTTTTAAAGCCATAAATCCATCTTGACAGGAATAGCTGGGGGAGAGGCACACGCAGCGCTCCTGCTGCTCGTCCTCCGCCGAGTTAAGCTTGCCCCAGGAGCGGGGGTTCAGTCTGCGAGCAGCTGGGCTTGGTTTGAGAAATATATCCCGATAGATAAAAAAACTTTGGCCCTGCGAGGCACTGGCAGCAGGCCAGTTGCTGGAGGGGGGGGAAAAAAAAAGAAAAAAAAGGAAAGAAAAGCTGCGAGAAATCTAAAGCTCTCCTCTCTGGAATGAGCTAGAAGAAGGAAAAAGAAAAAAAAAAACAAACCGCACAACCAACAAAAAAAACCCCAAAAAAACCACCCAACACGTTTATAAAGGAAAGAAAGAGTAGAAAAGGCTGGGGAGTTGCCCTGCCCTGGGAATATTGGCTAATCTTCTGGGAGGAGCATTCCACAGGTCCTAGGGCTGCCCAGCGGGGCCCTCCCACGGCCTGCGGGACACTGGGGACACTGGGGACACTGGGGAAGGGCTGGGGGCCACCAAGGCACGCAGAGCTCGGGGGAAGGAGCTGCTGCCCAGGTGGGAAAGGGCAGGGAGCAACACTGGGAATTGCAGCTGGCACAGGAACGGCCCAGGGATCTTCTCTCTGGGGCCCAGCTCTGGGATGCCGAGGCAAAGAAAGATAAATCTGTGATAAATCTCTCACTGGGTCAGGGCAGGGGAGCAGAGACCAAAGGTGCCGAGGTTCAGCCTCTCCGTGCAGGGGATTTCTGCCAGAACACCAAGAAATCAACCCCAGTTCCCCTCCCCAGGGCTGTCCTGCTCTCCTCACATCTGCCTTTGGCTCCCACTCATCAGGCGAGGTGACAGCGATTCCCTCTCCCCTTCCCACTGTAGGTTTTTCCACGTGCTGCCTCTGGGCAGGTCCGAGATGTTCAGGCGAGGTGACAGCGATTCCCTCTCCCCTTCCCACTGTAGGTTTTTCCACGTGCTGCCTCTGGGCAGGTCCGAGATGTTCAGGCGAGGTGACAGCGATTCCCTCTCCCCTTCCCACTGTAGGTTTTTCCACGTGCTGCCTCTGGGCAGGTCCGAGATGTTCCCGGCAGAGGGAAAAGCTGGGAAATTACACCCAGTTATGAAGAGATCCATCAATCCTCATCTCCTTGGCGTGGGGAGGGACCAGCAGGCCAGGCTGGAAAGCAGCAAAGAAGGGATGTTTGGGAATTTTGGAGATTTCAGACACTGCTGAGCAATATTTCCTCCAATTTTATTTCCTCTCCCCTGGGAACTGTAAAAAAAAAAACCTCACCAGGAGTTTGGGGCCAAGGAGTGTTCAGTGTGGAGAAAAGTTGTACCCAAACCCACCCACCAAATGGAAAATCAGGCTGAAGATCCAGTTAAAAACCCCATGGATTCAGAGAGTTGAGGGCACTTGTTTGTGTTCCCCTCCCGGTTTGGGGCCCATCTGCATCCCAAGGGAGCTGACAGCAGCAGGGTGTTCCTGTGGCGGTGACAGCCTCACCCAGCGCTCCATGCAGGCTGGAATCAGCATTATCCCAGGTTTTTCAGGGAATGGGATATCCCTGCTCTCACCCGGAGATCCCCTCCCAGGTGGCACCTGCACCCTGAGGCAGGGAAACTGCAGGCTCAGGTGGCACAGGAGCTTCCAAGGGGGGAAATTACACAGCAAAGCAAATCCCGCAGGGCAATAATCCCCCAATTTGAGCCAATCCCACAGGGTAATAATCCCCCAACCTGAGCAAATCCCACAGGGTAAAAACCCGCAAATTTTAGCAAATCCCACACAGTAATAATCCCCCAACCTGAGCAAATCCCACAGGGTAATAATCCCCCAACCTGAGCAAATCCCACAGGGTAATAACCCCCAATTTGAGCAAATCCCACAGGGTATTAACCTGCAAATTTGAGCAAATCCCACACAGTAATAATGCCCCAACCTGAGCAAATCCCACGGGGCAATAATCCCCCAATTTGAGCAGATCCCACAGGGCACTAATCCCTCAATTTGAGCAGATCCCACAGGGCAATAATCCCCCAGTCTGAGTAAATACNGCCACAGGGCAATAATCCCCCAGTCTGAGTAAATACCACACAGTAATAACCCCCCAATTTGAATGAATCCCACACGGTAATAATCCCCCAATTTGAGCAAATCCCACAGGGTATTAATCCCCCAATTTGAGCAGATCCCACAGGGCAATAATGCCCCAACCAGAGCAAATCCATCTATTCCTGCACGGGTTCCCACTGACCCCTCACAGACTGACCATGAGGGCAGCCAAGAAGGCAGAAGGTTTTCCCAACCCCTGCTGGGCTCAGGGCTTTCCCAGTCTCATCCCGGCTCCCTGCCGGTGTTTCTGTCCTGGCTGGATCCTGGAGCTGGGACATGGGAGGGATGGGCTGGAGGAGACAGGGGATGGAAGCAGAGGAAGGAAATCATCTCCTTGCACCCACCTGCCCTGCCCAGGGCTGGGAATGTGCCTCTGAGAGCCCCGGCAGCCAGACCCAGAGCATTTCCAGCCCATTTTTCTCAGCTCATTTTCTCCCATTTTTCTCTTTGCCTCGCTGCAAATCCGTTTGGTTCTCATCAGCTAAGCCAGACATCCACCTGCTCCCACCACATCCCATCATATCCCACCACATTCCATCACATCCCATCATATCCCACCACATTCCATCATATCCCATCACATCCCATCACATCCCATCATATCCCATCATATCCCACCACATTCCATCCTATCCCATCCCTCCAGGCCCATTCAGAGCCCCCTGATCAGGGCTGCTGGATTCATGGAGTTGATTTCCTTCCATTACTCACTTCCNATCCCATCACATCCCATCACATCCCATCATATCCCATCATATCCCACCACATTCCATCCTATCCCATCCCTCCAGGCCCATTCAGAGCCCCCTGATCAGGGCTGCTGGATTCATGGAGTTGATTTCCTTCCATTACTCACTTCCCAAGGAAGTGTTGCTCATCTCAGAATAATCCCCTGATTTTTTTTTTTTTTT
>WBMY01002961.1:66447-78690 GCA_013397315.1 Donacobius atricapilla
TATAAATATTTATTTATTTATTTATTTTCCGCCCCATCACTTCTGAGCTCCCCATTCTCCACCCACCCAGGATTTGGCCAAAATTCCTTCCAGGGGCGATCCCGCTTTCTCCCCGTGCCAAACTACAGCAACAATGAATAATTGTAGAAAAAAAAAAAACCCAAATAAAACCACCAGCAACCACCCAAGCACATTTAGGTGGTGATGTTGCTGGGGCTCAGGTATTTCCTAGAGCCCTCAGTGCCCGGGGAGGTTTTTGCTGCAGCTGCTGTGACATTCTGGGGATGTAAACAATCCCCAACTTCTGAAGAGCTGCAACATCCTCTTCTCCGGGACGAATTCCTGCAGCTGGGACAAACAGGCTTTGGGAACAGAGCCCCGCTGGAGCTCCACACAGCCGGGTTTGTTTGGAGGGGGAGCTATAGATGGCAGCTTGGAAATTCCCCCTTTGGAAAGGAAGAAGAGCAGCTTTGAGGGGAGGGAAAATGTTAAGTGAAATGTTAAGTAAATGTTGAGTAAAACGTAACATCTGAAATTAAAAAAAAACTTAAAAAAAAAATCTGTACGTTTTAGTCATCATAATAATTGTACTAATAATAGTACTTTNTCCCTCTGGATGCTGTTCACACCCTGCAGCCTGGAGCGAGTCTTTATCTCCCTCTAAGGCCTGCTGGGATAGGTGCAAGCAGGAAAAAGCAGCCTGGAAAATAATTAGATCTTACAGGGTTTGGGTTTATTTTTAAACCTGACAGGAATTGGCAAATCCTGTTTCCAGTAAGGCTGGTGCCTGTGCTCGTGCTGATTCTTTCCTGGATGCATCTGAAGCCAGAGGTGTCACTCCAGCTTTGCTCCTGGGTAAATCTCAGCTCTTTATTCTGTATAATAATAGCTATGTATAATAACAAAATAATAATATTTTNGCAACCACCCAAGCACATTTAGGTGGTGATGTTGCTGGGGCTCAGGTATTTCCTAGAGCCCTCAGTGCCCGGGGAGGTTTTTGCTGCAGCTGCTGTGACATTCTGGGGATGTAAACAATCCCCAACTTCTGAAGAGCTGCAACATCCTCTTCTCCGGGACGAATTCCTGCAGCTGGGACAAACAGGCTTTGGGAACAGAGCCCCGCTGGAGCTCCACACAGCCGGGTTTGTTTGGAGGGGGAGCTATAGATGGCAGCTTGGAAATTCCCCCTTTGGAAAGGAAGAAGAGCAGCTTTGAGGGGAGGGAAAATGTTAAGTGAAATGTTAAGTAAATGTTGAGTAAAACGTAACATCTTAAATTAAAAAAAAACTTAAAAAAAAAATCTGTACGTTTTAGTCATCATAATAATTGTACTAATAATAGTACTTTATTTACTCCAATACATTCAACAAATAATCAATAAAACAATCAAAAAAAAGTCCATATAACTCAAAGAGAGTGGGGAGAAAACTTCCCCTGGAGCTGCAGGGAGTGCTGGTGCAGCCCCAGCACAGGTGAGGAGTCGCCCAAAGAACCAGGAACCGTACAGGACAGAGCCTGGCCCGGAACGCTGAGCCCTCACCAGCCCAAATCTGACTCAGAGGATGCTGAGAGCAACAGAAGCACCAACACTGCCCAGATTTCCCCCCAGAACGACCAGGAGCAGCTCACCCACTGCACCACATTTAATTCCTGCTGAGCTGCAGGCTCGTGGCATCAGCTTCAGCTCCCTGACCCCAGAAATGCCAGTCTGCCCTCCAGCCCGGGGCCAGGCCCCGAGTTTGGCACTTCTCAGTTACCACCGCGTCATGTCGGGCTCAGCCTCGAGTCATCTCTTATTTTTGTTTGACTTGGAAGACAAACTACAAAAATAGATGTGTTTACTCGCAGCATGGACCAGTTTTATGTTTCTCAGAAGATGAGCAGCGCTGGGAATGACTCCTCAGTGAGGTAAGGCCTGGCTAATGGATGAGCTCTTTTGTCCCAAAGCTCCCTAAAAAGCCGCAGAGCACAAGAACACGGCCACTCGTGGGGTGAAGAGCGGCAGCCTGAGCTCTGAGCCCTGAATTCTGGGTACCTCAAAACAGGGATTTCATTTGCTCCTCGCTCTTGCCTGGAATTGCAGTAATTCCACAGCTGGAGCAGCCTCAAAAATACTGATCGCAAAAAAACCAGGCAGGGCACACCTGAGAAACACTGAACCCCCAAAAAACCAGGCAGGGCACACCTGAGAAACACTGAACCCCAAAAAAAACAGGCAGGACACACCTGAGAAACACTGACCCCCCCAAAAAAAACAGGCAGGGCACAGACTCTGNCACACCTGAGAAACACTGACCCCCCCCAAAAACCAGGCAGGGCACACCTGAGAACCACTGAACCCAAAAAAACCTGGCAGGACACACCTGAGAAATACTGACCCCAAAATCCAGGCAGGGCACAGACCCAGCCATCCTGGAGTGCCCAAAACTCCCCCAAACCCCACAGTCAGTCCAACCCCAGCCCCAAAAGCAGAGCAGGAGGACACAGGGGAACTTCTGGAGCCCGAGGCTGTGCCAGACCCGTGTTCCCGAGCCCCGTTTGTAGTGCCAGAGCTGCCATAAATAAAGGAGTGGATGTTCCACGGAAAAATCTGGTCCCACAGTGCCAGGAGCTCAGGGGAGTGGGGGTACAGATATGGCTGGGCCCCTGAATGTCCCCAGCAGAGATCCCCTGGGTCTGTAGGGCCAGCAGCTCTTCCCAAAGGCTGCAAGACTCGTGGTGAAAGCTCCAGAGGGAGGAGTGGCTGATTCAGATCCCAGATCCCATAGCCTGGCTGAACCAACTTTTCCATGCAGCTCGTAATTCCTTGGATTTAGCTGGGCATGAATTCCATGGCTCTGAACAAAGGGGGGAACCTTGCATGTTTCTCCCTGAGAATCCCTAGCAGAGATTCTCCAAGATTTTAAATTCCTGCTTCATTTCCTTCACGAGACAGGATTTAACAGACTTTTTTTTTCCAGCTGGACCTCACTTTGCTTGCCAGGAACCCAAACAGCTCCAAGAATTGGACTCACTTCTAAGCAGTACCAGCAAGGTCTGGATGAAGAGGTCCATTTTTAGCCAGAGGCTAAAATTCTTTGTTTGGAGTGGATCATTTTCCTTATTGCTTGACTTCTTTGCCCTACCTCCATCCTGTTAGGAAAGCCCAGACCACTTGGAAAGGCCAAGTTTGAGAGAATCTCCTTAGGACTGGGTTTCCTGAGGAATTTCCACCTACGTAAGGAGCGGCTGCTTCCCAGCCTCTCTCAATAGCTGCCATCTCCTACATTTCTCCATCGGGGAGAGAAAACAAAAAAAAAAAACAATTTGGAGCTTCCTGCAGGGATGCAGAGGAGACTCCAGCTTTGTTCGTCTGCAGGGAGGAGCCAGCACAGGCACAACCAAAGCAGAGGAGATCAGATTCCCTTCCCCGGGCATCTCTTTCTCTTACTTCACCTTCTGTCCCCCATTTCTTTGAATCCCTGCAGTGCTTAGGGCAGTTTTGCAGCCTCCTGCCATGCTCAGGGTGCTGCAGGGCTGAGTTAACTCTGTCCTGGCTTTGATTTGGCTGTTCCATCCACCTCTGGCCCCTGTTTCGGAACATTATTCCCCTTTTCCTGGGGCCACAACCCCTGGGTGGCCGGGGACAGAGCCGAGCTGCCGCTGCCATCAGCCGTATTTGGGGTGTTTTTAGAGGATTGTGTAAATCCTGCCGGGCTCTGAGCGTGCTGGGAGGGGGAAAGCAGCAGGGGCAGCGATGGATGGGCCCCTGAGCACCCCTCAGCCCCACACCCGGGCAGAGCAGCAGGGGAAGCAGCCTGGGGCTGGGAGTTGCCATCAGGAGAAGAAGCTCCTGGCCCCCCCTGCAAGTGCAGCTGCAGCAGAGCTGGCCAAGAGCTCGCTGCTCTCAGCCTGCAGTTGGGAGTGAGGCCGATTTTCCATCAGCCTCAACACCCGGGTGACAGCTCCAGCCTCTCCCAGCTCCACAGCCTTCTCCTTCTTCTGTAGGGTTTGAGCTTTTCTGTTTCTTTCATGTGTTTGTAATCCTGCTGCTCTTCAGTGTAGAACTCTTAACTCCGTGTTGAGTGTGAGCTGCTGTCTTTACATTTTGGTCAGACACAGCAATTCCTCTCCAGGCCTGGGAATCGAGGACACCTCACTGCCGCAGGTCCTGAGAAATGTGAATAAAAGGGAGTTGGGGGCCGCAAACTTGGGGTAAATTCCGTCATTACCTGACGCTGGAATTGGAAGATAAATCCCCAATCTGCAAATGGACCAAACTTAGAAAAGTGTGAAACCCATGGTCCATTTTTGGGTGGGCTTCATCTGCCCAAAATGTACCTGAATTCAATAAATACAACTGCTTTTTATTCTCCTAATTTTGTCTGGCCTGGTTTTAGGTAGCCCAAAAAGGCACCACTGGGACCAGAGAAGCTTCACTTTAGGATAAATCCAGTCCTACAGCTGCCACCCTGGGGTGGAACAGCTCCAGCACCGCTGTGGCTGCAGCGGAGGCGCAAACTGGACCAGCCTGGGACGCAGATTTCCATTTATTTCCCTGCTCCAGGCTGCCAGAGTGGCACCGACCCTCATTTTCAGGGTTTACACCAGAGCTGACTCTAAGGTAGGATTTGCTGGGGGCTTTCCCCGCCTCCTCTCAGTGAGAAGGCACAAACATGCGAGCAGGGAGCAAAGCTGGGAGCACAAAAAACAATCACCCTTTTTGTGTGGAGCCGGCAGGGCAGCTGGGGAGGGAGTGGGAGGGGAGGGAAGGACTCCCTGTGCTGCCAGCAGGGATTCTGCAGCCCAGCTGACCTCGGCCAGCTCCTTCCCTGCCCCTGGAACACTTGGAAGTTGTCCCCCCGTGGTGGTTTGGTGGCAGAGGGGGCACGGCACGGGATCGGCTCTGAGTCAGCTCCTCCTTCGAGGCACCAATTCTTCATTTTCCACCAGCTCAGCGAGTTCTGGAGGTGCAGGTGCCTGGTGGAGCCAGGCTTTGGAGCACAGACAGGGTGGGACAATCAGCAGGGAATCCGTCCTGGGGGGAAATCCTGCCTGGACATCGCAGAGTGGGGCATAAACCACACAACCCCAGTCCCTACCCCATCACCCAACCCCTCAGGAAACCCAGTCCTAAGGAGATTCTCTCAAACTTGGCCTTTCCAAGTGGTCTGGGCTTTCCTAACAGGATGGAGGTAGGGCAAAGAAGTCAAGCAATAAGGAAAATGATCCACTCCAAACAAAGAGTTTTAGCCTCTGGCTAAAAATGGACCTCTTCATCCAGACCTTGCTGGTACTGCTTAGAAGTGAGTCCAATTCTTGGAGCTGTTTGGGTTCCTGGCAAGCAAAGTGAGGTCCAGCTGGGAAAAAAAAGGCCATCAAATCCTGTCTCATGAAGGAAATGAGGCAGGAATTCCCATCAGGGAGTCTGGGAATAGCAGGAGCCTGGCTGGATGGCCTTTGGGGACAGAATCCTGTGTTTTCCACCTCGAATCCTTGCTGGAAAGGGCCACGCTGAGGTCTGGGAGGGCAGGATGGGCTGGATGGATGAAATGTGGAAAGGACGAGGGGGATGAGCCTTGCTGCCATCAACAAGTTGTTGTTTCCAGTCAAGAAGGGGCAGATTAGAAATGCTGATGGATAAACAAGCCCAGGGAAGTGGAGGGCTCTGACGTCCATCCCTTGCTCACTGCCAGCCTCACATCCTCCCACGTCAGCCTGGGGAAATAGCTGCCATTCCAGCAGTTCATGGAGAAAGAGGTGGCTGCATGTGTGCAAAACCACCCAAACAATTCCCATCTCTTTTGGGGATAAGAGACTTTTGTTCCAGAGCCGGGTGCTGTAATTCCTGAACGATGAAAGAACAAGCAGGGCACAAATATCCCCCCACGAATCAGTGCCGCTGTTGGGCAGAAATGTCCTCTCTGCTCTCCACCCTCCCACAGGGACTCAGGCGCCCTCTGCAAGATAAATTTGCTTTTTCAGCCGAGCAAGAAGAGGCAGGTGATGTGAATGCAGAGCCCATCCACACTCCCCACTTCCCAACGGGAGTGAGGAATCAAATAAAATCCAGTGAGAAGTTACTCAAGCAGGAGAGGAATTGAGGTCCCCCGTGACGGTTCTAAACAGATCAGCCACATGGAAATCTGCCACTACAGCAAACTCCTGGAGAACGGCCCTAAAAATCCCCCCCAGAATGGGATGGGCCACTGGGAATGCCACTGGACATTGAGGGAAATGGGAAGAGCAACAGGAGAACAGCTACCCCCACACCAACACCGGCCCTGTGCACTCAAATCCTGGTGGTCACTGAGGATCTGCAATTCCGGCCCTTCCTCCCCTTCCCCGCTGCAGCCCTGAACCAGGGAATGAAGGAGCACTTACCACTTCCACTGCCATCTTCCCTGCTGGCTCTCTACAGGACAGCCAAAGGCGCAGATATTTCTATTAAAAAACCAGGACACGGGGTGGAAAACGGAGGAAACGTCCAGCTGGAGGTGTCAGGGGCTGCTCAGGGAGGGAATCCGTGCTCAGATGGGGCTGCTCCAAGAGTGGGGCCTGCGCTGCTCCCCTCTCCCTGCTCCCTGTCCTGCAGAGGAAGTCTGGCAGATCCTGTTTTGCTGAGTTCTCCCACACATGGGGCTTTTTCTGCCCCTGCTTCGCTTCCTGGCACCTGTCAAGGACGCTGCTGTCGGGATGCTTTGCCAATAAAAGACACCCAGAGATTCTCTCCCCTTTTGTTCTCTCTCTTTCTGTTGGAGCCCTGGGCGCTGAGAATTTCAGACTTTCTGTGCTGACAGGCACTGACCCCCAAGAAAACTCTGCGTGTGACCTGAGGCCATTCCAAAACTGAGTGACAGCGCTGGGATTGTGGGTGCGTAGTTTGAATAGGAGTGTGTGATATCGCAGGGTGGAAAACTCAGATTTTGAGGTTTTGGTATATAGTAATGTGTGGGGGGCAAGAGGGGGGATTTAGGGTGTAGGCTAAGTCCTTCTTTTTCACCTTCTTCTCCATGGGTCTGGGTGGAATTTTGTAATTGGGTAGAAAAATCCGCATTGCGGGCCACGGGTGGTTGGTCACTGGGTTAAAAGTAAGAATAATTTAGGTGTCATCTCATAATTGGACAATTTGTGCTTAAAAGGCCTTGTAGACAGATAGAGGTGGAGCCATTTTTCACTTTGTTAGCTAGAACCCACAGCTTGTGAGGCTGTAACATAGATAAGAATTAATAAACGTCTGAGTCCGAACACGAACTGCACCTCTCAAGCAATTAATCCCGGCTCTAACACAAGAATAGGAGATAAAAAACCCGAATTTCCCTCATCTCCAGAACTGGCAAGCTCTTGGGAGGCCACGGCAAGCTGGGCAGGAATGGAGGGAACACCTGGAACAGGATGGAGAGATCTCCCAAAAGGGAAAACAAGAAAAACTGGTGCAGAACAGAACTGTGAAACTTAAAAAAAAAAGAGGATTTTGCTTACAGTCCCTGAGCCTATCCATGTCACTGCTTCCACAATCAGCGTAGGCTCCCAAGGCTTCTCTCCCTTCAGGGAATTCCTACAGATCTCCAAAGCAGGGGTGGAATTCTGGGGTCCTTCCCCTGAAAACACCCATTTCTGTCAGCAGAACCCAGCAAAACCCCACCATGTTTTCACCCCACGTGTCAGCCCCCTGATCCTGCCCAGAACCCAGAATTTTTCCAGGAGTGCAGGTCAAAAAGCAGATGGTTTTAGTGCAGGGGATTCCTGGAATCATCTTTTGTTGCAGTTGATAATTAATCAGGGGTGACAAGACTTTCCTGTGAGGCAGCTCTGGAAGGAGCAGGGAAGCTGGAGACGGAGCCAGGCCGTGTATCCTGCAGTATTCCCAAATCCTGGAGGATGCCAGCAGGAATGCAAAGACCCTCTTGCCCCATGCTGCACCAGAGTAAGACACACGAGGGGTCACAAAGCCCGAAGCATTTTAATTTCTGCTTGTGAACCATCCAGACACGGGAGGAACTCCAACAGTGACCTCATGGAAACGTCTGGTGCCAGAGAAACACTCGGCCAGGCTTTGGAGGGGAACTTTCCTCATCTCCAGGATGTTGATTGGGGTTTTTCTGAACAGCCACATCCAGCAGGACTGACAGGGAGATGCTGCATCTCTTTTGGGACAGCTGCTGTGCTGGGCTGCAGTTCCATCATCCAGGGGTTGTTCTCCTCTCTCCTTCATGGCTTCCCTGAGACAAAAAAAACCCGGGATTTGTTGGTCTCCTGTTTTCTCCTCTCCTTCAAGGCTTTCCTGGGCCAAAAAAAAAGGGATTTGTTGGTCTCCTGTTTTCCTCTCTCCTTCATGGCTTTCCTGAGACAAAAAAAACCCGGGATTTGTTGGTCTCCTGTTTTCCCCTCTCCTTCAAGGCTTTCCTGGGACAAAAAAAAAGGGGATTTGTTGGCCTCCTGTTTTCCCCTCTCCTTCAAGGCTTTCCTGGGACAAAAAAAAGGGGATTTGTTGGTCTCCTGTTTTCCCCTCTCCTTCAAGGCTTTCCTGGGACAAAAAAAAGGGGATTTGTTGGTCTCCTGTTTTCCCCTCTAATCATTTTCAGAGGGAATCTGCTGGCTGCTGTGGAATGGCTGGGCACAAACATGGCTTTGCTGCTTCCAGGTGGAAACGGGGGAATTCTGCTGCTGCAGCCTTTGTACACCAAGAAATTTCCAGCTGCCTTTGCCCAGCCCACGGGGAATAACAAATCCTGCTCCCCAGCACTGCTGCCTTGAGGAGACAACCCCCAAATCTCCCCACGGGCTTTGCCTGCCACATTGATGCGGCTGAAATCACGCCAAGGAACGGCGGGACGTGAAATGATCAAAGCAAGCACCAAAAAGCCCCGTGAACAAAGGGCCCTTCATCCAGGAACCAAATGAGTTCCACCCACAGGACCTGTGCAATCCCAAGGAAAGCTGATTTTTCCAGGTGCCGACAGGAATGGTCTAGCCCAGGTAGGCAGAGCCACGCCCGGGTGGCAAGAACAAACCAGAAAAATGAGAGAGTTATTCACACCCTTCTTCAGCGGAATGACAGCTTGAATTGCAGCCAGGCAAGAGGGGGTTCCTTCTTCTCCCTGCTCCCTCTGTTGCTGCGGGATGTGGAGTATGGAATCATGAGCAAGCAGGAGATCAGGAGGCTGAACAAACCCTTTCCCTGTGACCTGGACTAAAACTCTCCGGTGCTCTGAAGCACTGACTGATCTCCTCTCTGTGCTTCATTTTTCCCGGGATCTCTGAGTATCTGGAGGCCAGCTGTGCCTAAAAGGAGTGTCCCAAGCCAAGGGCTTTTCCTGGTGCATCTGGCTCAGGCTGGGCCAGACTGCGCAGCGAACGAAACGAGTCCAGCAGCAGGTGAAGGGCAGCTGGTGCCTGAGAGAAAAGTGCTCTTTGTCACAGCATCTGTCCCCAAAAGTGACACAATCCCAACCTCCCTCTCCAGGGGTCGAGACCTCTGAGGGGAAAGGCAGTGTGGGAGAGGGGAGCCGGCTCCAAGAAGAAACAGGAGCTCTCCAAAAGCAGTTGGCTTGGATTTCTTCCCTCTTTCCCATGCCCCGATGTGGTAAAGCCCAAATCCCTGGCAGGAGAGCCAGGCCCTGCGCAGCTGAGCTCCTGTCAGGACAGGGATGAGGAGTTTTGTTTCCCAGATGGGTTGAGCAAACACTTGCTCCTCCCAAAGCCTGAGTGCAGTGTGAACAGAGGGGCCCTGTTGGCACCTCAGCAGCGGCAGCTGCTCCAGGGGGGCTGAGGGATCCAGGCAGGTGGGACTCCAGATGTGAGTACTGGTGGCCAGCACAGCTAAAACAGGCACCAAAAGGCCATTCTTTCCCAAATACGCTGAGCAGAGCCCCAGCCCCAGCACCCCAGCACCCCAGCAGGAGCTGAGACAGCCCTGACTGCGGAGGGGAAGCTGGTGAAGGGCTTTTCAGGGACAAAGCAGATATTCCGGGCTTCCAGCAGCAAGAAGTCTGGAGGAAGTCTGCTCCCCTGGTTTCTAATTTTACCCCAGTTCATCCGTGTAGGGTCTAGGGCTTGGTTTCCTCGGCTCTGTCCCGAGTGCCTGGGAAACAATGGAGGAGGCACAAGTGGAGCTGGCGGCACCTGAAAGCGGAGAGGCAAACCAGACAGCACCACCGGCTTGGTCGGGAGTTTTTGGCTTTGATTCTTCTCTCTCTTTGAGCTTCACGCAAAGCATTGAAAGCCTCGTCCAGCCCTGCCCTTCCTGTCTGCCTTTCCCCTCTGGAGGGTCGCCCGCCGTGTCTCAGGGGGCAGGAGCACGCCAGCATCTCCTGCTGAGCCAGCTGTCCTTGCCAGGGTGGCGTGGGTGGCCTTGGAGATGCTGAACCCACCAGAGGAACAAATTGCTTCATGCAGAGATGTGCTGGCTCCCAAAACACCCCAGAGCCAGGATGGCAGAACCATCTCCAGCTCCTAGAAGGGCTTGGAAAGGTTTTCCAGCTTCCCCTTTTATATCCAGTGGGATAACTCGTGCCAGGAGGTCTGGTCAATGCCCCAGACAAGGATCTGCTGAAAGACAGGAAAGGAAAGGGGCAATTCTGCTTTCCCCTTCCTCCTCCCCACACATCAGTGGCAAAGAGTCCTTTCAGAGCCCATCATCACCTCTCTGTGCCTGAGGGAAATCCTCAGCACCTTTCATTCCATCCTGCTGGGCCCCACAAACTGGGGGTGCCAGGGATGGGAAATCCTCAGTGCCCTTCATTCCATCCTGCTGGGCCCCACAAACTGGGGGTGCCAGGGATGGGAAATCCTCAGTGCCCTTCATTCCATCCTGCTGGGCCCCACAAACTGGGGGTGCCAGGGATGGGAAATCCTCAGTGCCCTTCATTCCATCCTGCTGGGCCCCACAAACTGGGGGTGCCGGGGTTTGCTCAGCGCTCGGGAGCAGCAGCAGCTTTGCCCAGCAGCAGATCCCAGGAGCAGATTGCTTCCCTGGGGACACCCCCTGCAGCCAACTTCATCCGTGTTTGCTCCTGCTGGAAAGGGACTCAAAGCCAGCTCCCTTCTCGCTCCTGGCTGCCTGCCCTGTCTGTTCCCACGCCGGCGCTTTCTCCTGGCACTTCTCACCCCGTTATCTAAAACCATCGGGCTCAGGCGGGGTGGGATGAGCTGATCTTCACAGCCCCTCGCAGCCCAGACCCGTGAACCCTCAGGCAGGTTTTTCCTTCGCCGGGGAGGGACGAGGAAGGTGCAGGGGCCGGGGGGTTGTGACTGTGAGCTGCCAGGACGGGCAGAGCAGTGCCACACGATGCCATTGGGAAAGGCGTTGGCAAAAGGGGAATTTCAGCCCCTTGGTTTATTCACTGTTCTGCTGAAGAGCGGGAGCAGGAGAGCAGTTTCAGGTGAGCAGGAGGAATTCCCCCTCCTGTTCCTCCTCCCCACGGGGCTAACAGAGCCAGCACCTCTGGAAAATGCCGCGGCAGCTGCAGGCAGCTCCCTGAAAGCTCCTCAGCTGGCACAGCTCCAAGCTGGGATGCTCCCCGAGGGCCACCATCCCTTCCAGTAATCCCAGCCGTCCTCCTGGACACAGAAATTTCCCGAAGAAACACCTTTATGCTCCTCCCTGCAGCTGGCTCAGGACAGAGGAGAGCCCTCAGGTCTGGTTTTGGGGCAGGACACTAAGGGCAGGTCCCCAGCAGGGCGGCGTTCCCGGAGATTCAGGAGCGTCCCTTGTCCCCCCTCGCTGTCCCTGTGTCACGGGCACTCGTGTCCTCGCTGTGTGCCCACGGAGCAGCTGCCCTGGCAAGCTGGCAGGGCTTTAAACGCTCCTGGCACCCACGGGCACCCAGCCACAGCCGGGGCTGGTGACACCGGCGGCTGTCCCCGTGCCCGGCCAGCCTTTCCATCAGCTCAGGCGCTGGCACGGAGCAGGAATGCCAGGCACGGCCGGGACACCGGCACAGCCCTCCAGCGACGGGGACAACTCCCGGCTCTTCTCCTGGAAAGAGGCTCCTCTGTCGGGCCGAGGAATGTCCCCGGCTCTTCCCCCTGGGGGAATGGGGTGTGGATCCTTCCCTTCCCTTGGGCGGCCTTGGCACAGCCCGGGAGTGCTGCCAGAGGGCTGGCACTGCTGTCACAGGGGTGGTGGCAGTCCATGGCACTGCTGTCACACAGGGATGGGGCAGTCTCCTGGCACTGCTGTCACACAGGGATGGTGGCAGTCCCGAGCCATCCCGCTGTCACACGGGGATGGTGGCAGTCCATGGCACTGCTGTCACA
>WBMY01002961.1:92339-104930 GCA_013397315.1 Donacobius atricapilla
CGGTGCCCGGGGCTCGTTCCGGCCTCTGGGGGTGCCCGGGGCTCGTTCCGGGCCCCCGCGGCCTTCCCCGGTCCCCTGGTGCCGGGAGCGGGTGATGTCAGCGCTTCCCGCGCCGCCCCCGGGTGAGGATGGTGCCAAGGCGGATTTCTTTCGGCTCCTCTGGAGCCCTGCTGACCTCCAGGAGGTTTTTGTTTCCCGCAGGACTTCAGGCCCGACAGCCTCGTTGTTCTCTGAGCGTAAAACTTTTCCAGGCGCCTTCCAGCTGCCGAGTCTTAGCATATTCAGATGTATGCAAATCGTGACGTTATTAGATTTCCTCTCACTTTCCACGCCCAAAAAAGCAAATTAATTTTTTTCTGGCGTACTTTCATAACTTTCATTTTTGAGTTCGGGTTTTTTGCCTTTTGTTTTCTATTAATTTAATCAACTGGGAGCATATTTTCACGTTTTTTATGAAGGAAGTTTGGGATTTGATGTTTTTATTTGACTTTTAGACTGTTTTTACTGTCTTTGACAACATTTTATACAACTGCATTAGTTATTTAAGTAGCACTTCTAAGTTTTTGTAGCTACCACTGAACTTCCTCCCATGCTTAGTTCATCTTTCGGGTCCTAAATCTATTAAAATTTCTCTTTGGAATTGGGAGTTTTGTTCATGCCTGTTGTGATTATCTCTTTTTTTAGGTGGCTATGGCTACAGGACAGGTGCTATTCCAGCGGTTTTTTTATACCAAGTCTTTTGTGAAGCATTCCATGGAGGTAAGAAGGCATTAAATGACATTTGTTGCCATTTTTATCTTCTGATCTCTCTTGGCAAGTTGTCATCTGCGATGTGATCAGTGTGAGGAACTAGCCTGGAGGTTATAGTTATAGAGAAACATGATTTTACAAAGCTTTTTAACAGTGATTTTTGTCAAATATTTGATCTTTTCTTGCTTTACCACATTATTTTTTTCTCATTATCCCTCCATAAGCTGTTGGAGGAGCTCAGTTCTTGAACTGGAACTGATATAATATAGAAATAAAATATTATAAATACTCTGTAAAATATACATATATATCAGATATTATATTTTATGCTTATTTTTCAGCATGTGTCCATGGCCTGTGTCCATCTGGCATCCAAAATTGAGGAGGCCCCCAGACGCATTCGGGATGTGATCAATGTGTTCCATCGCCTCAGACACCTGAGGGAGAAAAAGTAAGCTGAGAATTCCGGATAATCCGAACTCTCTGTGTTGTGTTTGAGTCGTTAAACTTCACAGCAGCATCATTCCCTGTGTCATAAATCAGGGAATATTTCCAGGGCGTCTCAGGAAGTGAGCTGACCTTTTTTAATAAGTGTTTTTGATGGTATAAGTAAGGATATTTTTAAAATTTTTTACAACTCAACCTGAGTCTCCTTAGGGGTTAAGATGATCAAACATTTTCAGTGTAAATAATGATATTTTTTATTTTTATACAACTCAACCTGAGTCTCCTTAGGGGTTAAAATGATCAAACATTTTCAGTGTAAATAATGATATTTTTTATTTTTACACAACTCAACCTGAGTTTCCTTAGGTGTTAAGGTGATCAAACATTTTTGGTATAAATAATATTTTTTATTTTTACACAGCTCAACCTGAGTTTCCTTAGGGGTTAAGATGACCAAACATTTTTGATGTTACAAATAATGATATTTTTTATTTTTACACAATTCAACCTGACTCTCCTTAGGGGTTAAAGATGATCATCTTGTGAGTTTGACCTTGTCTTGCAGAAAACCTGTGCCTCTAATATTGGATCAAGAATATGTGAACTTGAAGAATCAAATAATTAAGGCAGAAAGAAGAGTGTTGAAGGAGTTGGGATTTTGTGTTCACGTGAAGCACCCTCATAAGGTTTGTACTTTATAAATTCACTGCATAACCAATGTTTTGTGTTCGGTAAAGCTCTGAGGAGGCTGCCTGGAAGCTCTGTGGACTGCACACGATATTCAGTGACTTCAGTGAGATTAGTTTCTTACCATCCTGATGTTTTCTTTCTCATTTAAGAGACTCTTACTAATTGGTCTCGTTTCACTGCTGAGTGACGGCGAGGCGGCTGCAGGTGCTCAGTCTTCCTCGAAGGCAGATTGGATCAGGAGGTAGCTTTGGTGGTGGAAAACATCACCTGAACTTAGATCCCCCCAAGCAGGGAGGAGTTTGGAGCCCTGGGGTTCTCCTGATTGCTCCTGGTGGGAGCTTGCTGAGGTATTTAAAGTTCTGGGAGCCAGTTCAGCCTTTGGAGTGTGTTAAAACCACGCTCAGGCTTGGCTAGAAACGAGACAAGGCAGAGTGGATGATAGCTGAAAGATGCAGTTACCTCAAATGTTTAAACTGTGCCTTCACTGGTCAAAGAACTTCCCATTTCTGTGCCAACACAATCGGGGATCTTGCTCTTTTCTCCTCTAGAAAACTCCTGTTCAGAGCCTTCTTTTTGAGCTTCTTGACATTCAGAATTTCCTTTTGTCATCCACCCCAGAGGGCAGCTGTAGATTGTTATTTGGGGTGAATTTTGCCCTTATTCTTCCTCTCTGCAGCCTTGTTTTCCTTCCAAACCGAAGGAAAGTTCCCCCAGGACTGAACAAACCACGGCACGGTGTTAGGTCTGTTCTCTGCAAGCACTGCCAACTTCCCTCACTGCTGATTGCAGCCAGCAGCTTTTTCTCCCAGGCTGCAGCTAAAAAAAGGGATTTGTGAGGTGTGTAGGAGAACAAAATCAACCCACCAAACCCCTGAATCAAAACCAATCCACAAAATCCCTAAAACAATCCCAGAGTGAAGACGAGGCCTGGCTGAGTAGCAGGATGGTGTGGCTGAACGCTGGGGATGGTGCAAACACTTCATGTGGAGTGTTTTAGGATCGCAGATGCCTCATGGATGTCCCTCTGAAATGAGCAGGCGGCTCTCCAGATGCTTGTTAATAACTCAATAACCCATATCTTCCAGATAATCGTTATGTACCTTCAGGTATTAGAATGTGAACGTAACCAACACCTGGTCCAGACCTCATGGTAAGTTGATTTTCTTTGTTCTAAGAGACCAGAAGGGGCAGTAGCAGAAATATGTCACTTGAGGCACTGGGCAGCATTGCTCAGCAGTGCTTGGGGCCACCCCAGACAGCTCCACTGTCCTTGGTGTGCCCCAAACTACTCCCCAAATGTTGAGCGGCCTCTTAAGTTCGAGGCACTGTTTTAATGGTAAGGTAGCTTTCCACCCTGACTCCTCACTTCCCTCCTCTCTGCTCTCGCTTTCCAGCTGAAGGGAAAACGTTTGGGTGGGTTTAGAGTCGTTCCCTTGGGTTCTTGTTCTTCAGGGAAAACTTGGGTGTAATTCACGTCCGTTCCCAGTGCTGGGAAATGGCTTTTCCCAGGGCCTGAGCTTGATTCCAGGTGTATCAAAGCCTCAGCACAGATAAATGTCTTTGATCTATGTGGATAACACAAGGTGTCAGCTTCTAAGACTGGATAGATGGATAGCCTGGATTTGTATTTGCTAAGAAATGTTCTCTGCCTTATCGCTATCATTTAATAAATATTTGCTCGGGGGTGGGAAGCTTCTGTAAAATTGCACGTCTTAAACTTTACCAAATAATGCTTTTAAACCTTAAGTGCTTTTTAACAATACCCATGGTCTTAAAAATAAATAAATAAATAAACACCTTTAGTGTGAATCCAAAGACCATATTTCTGCTGACTGAACTGTCTGGTACTGTGACCTGTGTGTAGAGAACCAGTTTTGACTTTTCTTTTCTGTACTCTTTTGATCGAAGGGTAGCCTCTGAGGGTAAGTGACTAAGACTTCTCCTCTGCTGCCCATGGTGCAGGGATAGCTGCCGTCTTCAGTCAACCCAAAGCTCTCCAAAGAGAAGGCTGGCTCTAGACAGGTGGTATATACATGATAGTAGAGTAACTGGCCAACTGCTTCTTGTGCTTATATTTTCATTTTTTTTTTTTTTACTCTGCATTTTTTTGGTTGTTTGTATATTTGATAACCTGAGCGTTGAAGTTCTGAAGTTTTTTTGTTTTATTATGTTTTAGTGTTCTACATCTCTTAACTGTTATAATGTGATGTGTTGCTTATATGATAAAGCCAGTTAAGGTGGGGTTTAAATCTTAGAAAGGGATGAATTAATGACAGAAAATGAATGAGTAGTTTCCATTTGTAAACTAGTACGTGTGCGAAGCTTGGAGACAAAATGTGTTATTTAGAGCCTGGCAGCATTGCATGGAGCAGTGGAATGGGAGCTCTGGGCTGCCAGGAATGCGCTGGTTGTGGAAGGAGGGGAGGTGAGGGGCAGGGAGGGAATTACCCCAGTTGAGAAAGGGGTCAGATGTCACAGGAACACATCCGTGTGCTCGTCTATGTTGCTTCCAGTACCTGAGGACTGGTGGGTATCCAGTATAATTGGGTTTTGAAATGCGCCTTTTACAGCATTACCTTTTCCTTAAGCTATTGTGACAAGGATTCATTTCCTCCTGTGTCTGACTGAGCCCACAGGGAAGATGTGCAGCAGCCAGACTTGGAAGCTGGCGTGATTCTCAATTTGGCAAGTCAGAAAAAAACCCTTTGTAACTTCCAGATATTCAAAGTCACCGTTTCCTTTATCACTTCTTTGGCCAAAAGGTTCGTGCTCTCTTTGTAGTGTCACAAGAACAGCAGGTTTAGAAGCTCCTTTCTCCTGGAAAGATGAGCTGCTGGTCACTGCTGCTTTTTTGAGGCAGCAGTTGCTGTTTGTGTGAAGAAGAATTGAGGACAGCTGGGGCAGGGGGGAGTTGGAAACTCGTGGGATTCCGATTCCTCTTCAAGGTGCCTGGCCTGTGGTCTCTGCTCTGGATATCTTGGGGGTCAGTGAATCCTTGTATACTGGGTACCCACATGGTGAGCTGTGACTTTAAAGTATTATTTTAAGGACTTTTATTATGTCTGGTTTTAGTTTTTCACCGTCTGATATTTTACTGACGTATGTGCTCCCAAGTCTAGATCTTCTAAAGCACATCAGCTGACAGATTCACAGGAGTTGACTTTGTGTATTTAAGATTTAACTACATAATGCTTAAGTGTACTGACTGGAATATGTGCAATATTTTACAGTTTTCTCATTCTGTGAATATTCATTTTAAGCACCCTTACTGAAATGGGACAATTTGGAAACCTTATTTCATGTGCCAAAGAGGAGCTCTGCCTGCACACTGACTGTTCTGCTGAACTGATGTTCCCAAACACCCTGATTTCTCCTATGGCTGACTTTTTGCATCAAAAAGAATTCTGTTCTGGATGGAAATGGACCCTCAAATCCCACTGGGAGTTGACCTGTGCTGAAGAGGACTGCATTTCATGGGAGAACTGCTCCAGGAGCTGCAGCTTTCACCAGATACCTGGTTCTGCCCTATTGCAGGGCAACATGTGAACCTAAAACTCTATAACTGAGTATTTCTGAGCACACTGTATGTTGTTTTGATGAAAAGAATTTGTTTATTGCATGAGAGCAGGCCAGTAGAGATCCAGCAGCAAAAGTGAAGTTAAAATTGGTTCTCTTCTCACCACTGAATTTTCAGCAGTCAGACTTTGTTTCTGTCACACGTCCCTCCCCTTGAGGGATTTATTTTAGTTACTTCTTTCATTTTCGTTGTAGTAAAATCATTCAGCTTCTCTTTAGACTTACAGGAATATAATGTTGAAGTCTAGTAACTGAATGCAGAAAGAAATAGCCTTTGTAGAAGTAAAACCAAGTCAAAAACCCAAGAGATGAACCCCAGAGAGCTTTGCAGTGCCCTGCAACCTCCTGCTCTCCTGTTTTTCAGGAACTACATGAACGACAGCCTGAGGACAGATGTCTTTGTGAGGTTCCAGCCAGAAAGCATTGCCTGTGCCTGCATTTACCTGGCAGCCAGGACGCTGGAGGTGGGCCACATTTCATGGATTTGGGGTTTTTTCCAAGCCTTTTAACAGGAGGAGAAATCTGAGCTTTGTGTCTCTGTCTCCCTTTCAGATCCCGCTTCCAAATCGCCCCCATTGGTTTTTACTCTTTGGAGCAACGGAGGAAGAAATCCAAGAAATCTGCTTAAAGATCTTGCAGCTCTACACAAGGAAAAAGGTTTGGTTCTTTTTTTTCATGTTGGGAGCCCTCAGCAAAGGCTGCAGCTCAGAGCAGGAGCTGTTTGAAGCCACAGCTGCAAGCCTGGCAGTGAACAAAGAGCAGTCACCGTCTGAGACTCCTTGGATTTTCATTCCCCTCCCTGGGAGTGAGGAACCAGGAAATTCACTTCTCACAAGCTGTGCTCCTGTGTGTTCACAGGTGGATTTATCTGATCTGGAAAGCAAAATAGAAAAGAAGAAGTTGGCTATTGAAGAGGCAAAAGCACAAGCTAAAGGTCTGGTACCCGAGGGAGTTCCAAGCTTGGATAACACATCGGGATTTTCCCCTATCCCAAAAAATGGTAAATAGCGGATAACTCATTTTTAATAACTCTTTCACATCTTTCATGTATATTTACCCTTTTGGGAAGAATTTACAAGTGTGGTTTGGGGTTTGTTGGGGATTTTTGAAAGATGGCTTCTAGCACTACTCAACTGGCAGGATTTGAATAGCATTGTAACTCTGTGATTTCTTGAATCAGATAAAAGCTAAAATCAAATTAGTCTGAAATTAAGACCAGTTTAAACCCATATAGGCCAGAGACTTGCTTTTATTCAGATTTGGCAAGAGACTGAAGTCCTTGCCACTGGCATGTTGTGCTGAAGCAATACCGAAGCAGAGGTGCTCCGCCAGGGGTAACATTTTGGCTTGTTGGGTGGGGAATTTGTTGGTGGAAAGTTTCCATTCTGGTGCAGGTCTGACCTAGAAGACAACATTCACCATCTTCTGCCCCAGTTTACCTTTCAAAAACCTGGCAGGGAAAGGAGGGTGGTTTTGTGCCCTCTCTTGCAGTGCTTTGGCAGAAATGATTCAGATGGATTTCAGCTTCTGTGAACTTGTTTGGATCTGCCTGCGGGTGCTGTGTGTGCCCAGGTGTGCAGAGCACAGCTGTGCAGCTCTGCTCGGTGCAGACACGGGCTGAGGGCAGCCTCGAGTCCTTTCAGGTGCTTTCCAAAGAGGTAACAAAGGCGTCTTCTTGCAGAGTCTCCGAAGGAGGTTAAAGGGAATAAACCTTCACCGCTCCCTGTGCAGGCCATGAAGAACGCGAAAAGGAAAACAGAGGGAGCCAAGAGAACCAGCTCCAACAGCCCAGTAAATGGGTAAGGATTTACAAGGAGGCAGCTGATTTTCTCCCGTGAGTACTTGAAACAAAACACTGAGTGTTCTTTGTCTCTGGCAGCGTCCAGAAAGGAAGAGAGAGCAGAAGTCGAAGTGGAAGCAGAGATCAGAGTTACTCAAGGTCACCGTCGAGGTCTGCATCCCCTAAGCACAGGTAGGGTGTGCTCCCAGGCCCTCCCAGTTTCCCAGTGGCAGCTTTGATGGCTCACCCCCAGGAGCTGAGGTGAGCCAGCAGTGTGTGCTGCTCCTCGAACTGCAGAGTAACTCCAGGTGTGGGTGGAGAACAGGATAAGAGTTCCTAAAAATCAGTGTTTTTACAATTGCCAGATGGAAGTTTGGGACACAAGATGAGTTTTCATGGGCTACTGAACAGCAAAAGACAGAATGAAATTCTTAAAATGCAAGAAAACCACATTTGTGTCACGGTAGGACAGGAAATAGAGTGACTCCATAGAGTTGTCAGCAGAGAAAGAAGCTTTATTTACAATCCCAGCAGTTTCTTTTAGAACATGCTGTGTAAAAAGGTCTATTATTGCTCCATGGCACTGACACTGCTCTCCATTGGTTCAGGAATAGGAAACAACCCCTGGGACAGTTGTTCTGGCAAAGGGAACACTGTTTGCTGAGCCTGTGCTGAGAAACGCAGAGAGATGTTTTGAAAAGAGAAACTGTTGGCAGCTTTCCCTTGGGAAAGGAGCCCGCAATGGTCAGCAAGCTGAAATTCAGGCTCAGAAATACCAAACCCACACATTTGCTTGTCACCCTCATGTTTTCAGCCTTCTCTTCTATTTTACAGTTTCATGGTTTAGGTTTCTTCTCACGCTCTTGTCTGTAAACACTGGCAAATGTTTATCATAACTTCAAGGAAAGTTTTCATTCCTGTNGAGCTCCTCCACGTCCGGCGGCTCCAAATCCCAGAGCCGCTCGCGGAGCCGCAGCGATTCCCCCCCGAGGCAGTTCAACCACGGCTCGGGCTACAAGGCCTCCAAGGCGAGGGGCTACAAGAAATCCAAGGACTACAAATACTCGGGGCAGCGGGCGCGGCGCTCGCGCAGCCGCAGCTCCTCGCGCTCGCGCAGCCGCTCCCGCGAGCGCTCCGACCGCTCGGGCAAGTACAAGAAGAAGCGGCGCTGCTACCGCGGGCAGCGGCACGAGCGCTCCCGCTCCTACGAGCGCGCCGGGCACCGCTACGAACGCGAGCACCACCCCGGGCACAGCCGGCACCGCCGCTGAGCGACGCTGCTGGGGAGCACCCCCGGGGCAGTTCCTGCTGGGGAGCTCCTCTGGGGGGGTCCCTGGGGTTGATTCCACAGGGAATTGCTGCTGGGGAGCACCTGCTGCTTGGGGAGTTCTGCTGGGGAGCTCCCATGGGGGAATTCTGGGGTGCACCCAGGCCTGATTCCAGAGGGAGTTCTTACTGGGGAGCTCCCCGGGGCTGATTCTGGGGGGAATTCCTGCTGGGGAGCTCCCCAGGGCAGATTCCCAAGGGAATTCCTGCTGGTGAGCTCCTCGGGGCTGATTCTGGGGGGAATTCCTGCTGGTGAGCCTAGGGCTGCTTCCCAAGGGAATTCTCACCGGAGAGCCCTGGAGCTGCTGCCAGGGGGAATTCCTGCTGGTGCTTCCCTGGGGCTGCTTCCAGAGGGAATGCCCATCCAGGGCTGCTTCCCAAGGGAATTCCCTCTGGGAAGCTGGGGTGGCTTCCTTTCAGAATTCCCTCTGGCACCGCTGGTGAACCAGAGCTGTGTCCCTTTGGAATTCCCTCTGGCACCACTGGTGAACCGGAGCTGTGTCCCTTTGGAATTCCCTCTGGCACCACTGGTGTTCCAGGGCTGCTTCCCTTGGAATTCCCTCTGGCACCACTGGTGAACCGGGGCTGCTTCCCTTGGAATTCCCTCTGGCACCACTGGTGCACCGGGGCTGCTTCCCTTGGAATTACCTCTGGCACCACTGGTGATCCAGGGCTGCTTCCCTTGGAATTCCCTCTGGCACCGCTGGTGTTCCAGGGCTGCTTCCCTTTGGAATTCCCTCTGGCCCCGCTGGTGAACCGGGGCTGCTCCCTCTGCCAGCAGAGCTCCTTCCTGTGGCTCGTGCAGCGCCAGGGTCAATCTGACTCGTGGAGCACCCCTGGCTTGAGCCACGTTCTGCCAGCACTTTGTGCTCATCCGTGAATCCAAAGGAAAAGCCGAGAGGGTGGNGCACCACTGGTGATCCAGGGCTGCTTCCCTTGGAATTCCCTCTGGCACCGCTGGTGTTCCAGGGCTGCTTCCCTTTGGAATTCCCTCTGGCCCCGCTGGTGAACCGGGGCTGCTCCCTCTGCCAGCAGAGCTCCTTCCTGTGGCTCGTGCAGCGCCAGGGTCAATCTGACTCGTGGAGCACCCCTGGCTTGAGCCACGTTCTGCCAGCACTTTGTGCTCATCCGTGAATCCAAAGGAAAAGCCGAGAGGGTGGGAAATGATGCCGGGAGCGCTGGCGTGGCCCTGGGTGCTCCTCTCCTGCCCTTCAGTGATTTCCATCCCCTAAAGCAGAGCAGTGTTCAGGACTTGCAGTCCTGCAGGCAGCAGCTCCGTGGCCCATCCTTGGAGTGCTGTGCCCAGCAGTTCTCCCCTGTGGGACTGGAAAGCTCCTCAGCCCCCTGGGAGTGGTTTGGTGCTTACAACGCCCTCTTTTCATCCAGGCTCCGTGATGTTGTACAGGTGGGAGGTGACTTTTTTTTTTTAGTCCTGTTGCCTATATTAGGTTCTCTTGTGTATATATATATATTTTGCAGTGTTACAGTACAGTATGGGAAAGCAGCCTTCCTCGCCTTTACACTTTACCCACAATGTAAATAAGCAGTTGTTTAATACTGGTGAAGATATATACAGAAAATTCAAAACTTGAATTCTATCGACAAAAGACTTGTGTAGAAAATTCTGATAAATGTGAAAGTATTTAGCTCTGTGCATTGAGAGTAGTATATTTTTATCTGTGCAATGCTGTGTGCGGGCCACCAGCTCAGAAGACATTTCCTATATATCCATTTGAAGTGGTTGAAAATTCTTTACTCAGGATCTTGGACACTCTGAAGGATTCGTAGTTTGTCAGTCTGCATGCTTGATGAACAGAGCATTTAAAAACCAATTAGCAGAACCCCACAGCCCAGTAGTATCAGTTCTAGTGGTATATCTGAGCTGTTACTCTCATGCTCCCTAATTTCATTAAAGTATTTGATTTTCTATTACATTCAACTTGAGAGTAGTTTCTTATGAGCTTACACCACTTGTGCCTACTCATAAGGAAAGAAATTGGTGCAAAATGAAGAGATTTTCAAACTGTAGAGGATTCAAGGCTTGGAATTCAATCCCCATTCCCTTAAAGGCAGGAATTTTGGGCACCAAACATAAAATCCCCCGATCCACAGGGATTTGAGGTGGAAAGTGCCTTTCTCTGACTTCAGGAGTAGCTGGCAGATCCCAGCTGCGTTTCCTGAGCCGTGTTCGCTCTGGGCCTCCTCACCTGGACAAGGAGGAAGAGCTGGGGTTGATCTCTGGAGGTTGCACATTTGGACCTCAGGAGAATCCCATCCCTAGGGCTTTGTGCCAGTTCTTGGGGGGCTGGAAAATGTCGGAGTGGCTGAACACGTGGTGGGTTTGGTGTGGGAGGAAGTCTGAGCAGGGCAGCTCCCGTGGCTGGAGCTCACCTGAAGGAAAAAGCCCCACGTGCAGCTGGGTGTGTAAACAGCCCTCAGCCCCTCAGGTGAGTTACGGCTTTGTTTTCTCAACCTCTGGTGCCACCACCGTGGCTCTCGGCCATCAGAACCCCTCCGAGGTCGGGCTCTGATCTGTTCGTGGTGTTCACCTGCAATTCCTTCTGCTCTGAGAGATGTTCCGCTTTGGAGGGACAGCCCTGGAACCTGACTGGTAGAAGACACCGCAGGCTTGCCCTCAGATAAATCCCACCTGTTCTTTTACCTGCTCTGGCCCCATCCTTCCTGGGAAATAATCCCCCAGGCTTCATGTTTTCCCAAAACTGACTCCCCCGGCAGTAAATTCAGTGTAAAGAGCTGCATTTGTGTCACCAGAGGCTCAGCCACCAAACCTTTCCCAGCTGAGGGCCCAAAGGATTATTTCCCAATCCCAGCTGTGCCAACATCCCAAGCACAAAGAGGTCACTTAGCGTTTAAAAAACAAAACTGTTTTCCAACCCCCTCGGAATGGTGGTCATACACAAAGGAAATGGTTCTGAAATGCTGCCAGTACACGTGGGCAGGAAGGTGATGGATTAAAGCACCTGGGAAAGAGGAGTGTTGTTCGTGAGACAGAATTGCTGGAATGGAGCTTTATTTGGCAGAAGAGAGAAGAACAGGTATCAATATCCCGGGCAGCCTTGCTGCTGGCTTCCTGCCACAGCCGCTGTGTGCACAGGGATGAGTTTTGCCCCCAGCCTTGGGGGAACAGAGGAGTCCAGGCTCTTCCAGAAGCCCCTGGTCAGCTTTGCTCACAGCCGAGGCTGAGGTAGGAGATATGTCTGGAAGGATTTTGTCGTGTCCATCTCCACAGGAATGCGATGGGAACATCAAACCTGAGCTATCCAGCAATACTTGAATGTATATAAATCCTGTACGTTTTCAGAGCTGTTGCAGGTATTTAGAATTAAACCAGCAAAAGGGAAACAAGGCAGACGCGGCAGCTGTTTGAGGCTGTTCCACGGAATTTTTCCAAATTACCAAATCTTCAGTTTCCCGAGTCCAAAGGGGGAGTCATCATCCTTGACCTCTAGCAGGATGAAATTAGTTTTAAAAGCAGAGTGATCTTTTTTTAAAAAAGAAAAGCAACATTATATTCACAAATGTAATTAAAGCCTTTAAACCTCCATCTACCCCTTTCTGCATGAGGGTGCAGATCAGTAATAGGTTCTTGGCCGGGGAAGGGACGTGCCACTCCTGGGGGAGAGGGTGAGCAGGGGCTACGGGCAGGATCCTGTGCTGATTTCCAGGCTCAGGGCATCCCCAGTCAGGAAGGGAGAGAAATTTAGTGCCCGGCACACCCTAAGAAGCCGTGGGCAGTGCAGAAAACGGGGTTCATTCCTGCCTCTGCTTCACCCCCCCGCTCAAGAGCCGAATCCTTTCCTTCTGCCCACTCCTGGGTGCTGGGGGGAGCGATTTCACCCCTGTCCCGTTCCCTGGCACCGATAAATGAGGGTGGAGGGCGCAGGGGCTGCTCCGCGGCCGCCGCTGTCACCCGCAGGGCTCGGAAGTTCGCGGGCCGGGGTTTGGGTCAGGCCAAGGGTGCCAGCAGCGGCTCTTGCCGCATGTCCGGGCTCTCCTCGGTG